>SZWC01002824.1:174580-200387 GCA_023375785.1 Penium margaritaceum | reverse complement strand
TACTCCATCATTTGAGTGATTTAACTACTATTCTTCAGCATAAGTGATGCCCTTTCAGTCCCACATGCTTGCTGCTCCAACGCTCCCTCTCTCCTTGAGTTCCAACACTTGGTATCAGAGCCATGTTCTGCCACTTTCAGCCAGCACAGCCCGTCACTTTGAGAGTGACTGATTAGGGTCAAAGCTTGACAAAATTTGACAGTTTACAACCAGCCCTTCATGTTCTTAAGACAAGCTTTCCAACGAGCCCAAAACTGCGAAGATCCAATGATCGGATTGAGAGTTATGCACAAAAAAAGGTCGGCCAGGGCTACACTCTTCTCTTTGAGTAAGACTGTCGCCTTGTGATGACCATAACTCTCATGTTTCTTTTTCAAATTTCAAAAGTTGCACATGCAAAATGAAGTATTTTTCCTAAGGTTTCCATTGCAAAGATATTTGCATTCCATCAGTACGTTTAGGAGAAACGCTGTTTACAAGCTGGCTGGTCTAAGTTGGACTGAGAGCAGAAACATACCTTGTTTTCAAAAGGGCATATCTCTTAAAATCCCCTGTTGATAACCCTGTTTTATGGGTCTATCTGAAAGGTTTTCAGCTGAATTTTCCAATGGTGGGCTATGTCTTTCCAAATTCATAGTTTGCTGGCCTCTAGATTCCATTTTTTGTCAGACAGATTTCTGGCAAAAGCAGCAGCAGAAGCAGGGGTAGCGCCGCCACTCAAGGCAATGCTCAAAATGGCAGCAGCAGGCATGGTAACAAAAGCACAACCCTTGGAGAGGCTGGAAGGGCATGCCAACTTCACGTTTTCTAAGATGCGTACCCGCCTCCTCTTGGAGGAGAGGGTCTTGTGGGAGGTGGTGAGCGGCGACGAATGCGCTCCGACTCCACAGGCAAAAGGCATCATTGCAGCGTAGGTGGTGGCGGGGAGGACGCCACAAAAAGGTGCAGTAGATGTAAGTTCATCTACAACTGCAGCAGCGGCATATGAGAAGTGGAAGAGGAAGGACAGGCAGGCCTACAGAATGCTTGTCAACACCATCTCCAACCCGCATCTTCAATACGTGAATGACAAGGCTGCTGCAAAAGAGGGGTGGGATGCGTTGTGCAAGAAGTATGAGAGCAAGGATCCTGTATTCCTCATGCTTTTGGAGGAGAAGATGATGGCGTTGAAAATGCAGGGTGGGAAAGGGATGGAGGAGTACATTGAAAGGGCAAAGGAGCGGGCAAAGCAGCGAAAACCGGCTGACAACCCTGTGGAAGAGACGCGCTTCATCCTCCTCTTCCTGAGGGGACTCCCAACGAGTGCTGACAGGGTGCGAGAGACATTGGAGTCCTAGCCAACTCTCGACCTGGAATTCATCTGCACGCACCTAGTGCAGGTGAAAGTGCGTTGCAATGCAGCAAAGCGCAATTGCGGTAGCAATAGTGCAGCAACTTTTATGGCCATGGGCTCATGCAATCAGCAGGAATAACTGTCTAGGCTGCATAGAGGCAAGAAGAAAGGCAAGTGCCACTATGTCCAGAAAAAGGGGTTCTATAAGAAAGAGTGCTTCAGGTTGAAGAGGGACCAGAAGGAGCAATATCAGCAGTATTCCTTGCAACAACAGCAAAAGTCGCAGCCTCCACAGCAGGAGCAGTAGTAGTCACAACAGCGTTAGCAACAGTAGCACAACCACACAGGCGTGCACCACTTTGGCAACATGAATGTGGCCAAGGAGGTGAGCGACCGCCTCTTCATGGAAAAGTCTGACATGTGAGAGATGGAGAAGGAAGATGTGGCCTGGTACAAGGAATCAGGGTGTACCAAGAGTTTGACGTACCACAAGGAGTGGTTTACGTAGGTGCTCTCAATTCCCCCTGACCTATTGCTTTGGGTGATGATCGGGTGGTGTATGCTGAGGGGATCGGAATTTTGGAGATCTGGTTGGAGACCATGTGTGGGATTGAAGTGGGAGTGTTCCATGGCGTGCTATATGTACCTGATGATGCGGTCAACCTTTTCTCAGTGTCCTCTCTCACCAACACAGGATTGGGAGTCGTCTTTGACGACGACTATGACTACATCCTTGACAAGGAAATGGGAGAGGAATTGACCAGGTCGGTGAAGGAAGGAGAAATGTACCGCCTGTTGGGGTCAACCAAGATCCCACGTGAGCAGAATCTTGCAGTATTGGTACATACGACAGATGATGAAATATGGCATGTGTGCTACGACCACATCGGCATGTGCGCCTTGTAGCAACTTCAAACGAAAGCGACTTGCCCACCATCTCCAACTTTGAGCAGCAGTTGTACATCGACTGTTTGGAGGGAAAGCAACATTCAGCGTCGTTCTTTGGTGTAGGGGAGCACACGAAGGACATGCTCAAACTGGTCCACATAGACTTGTGTAGCCCGATGCAGACCTAGAGCTTCGGAGGCTCTAGGTATTTTCTAACCTTCATTGATGACTTTAGCCGTTACACTGTTGTGTGCTTCCCTTCCTCCGAGGACCATTGCTTTGACAGGTTGAAGGAGTTCAAGGCCATGGTGGAGAACAGGATGGGCAAAAAAATGAAGGCGTTGCACAAAGACTTCCAGTAATACCTGGAAGCAGCCGATATCAAGGCATAGTACATCGCGCCATCGTTGCCGTAGCAGAACGGCATAGCGGAACGCGCCAACCACACCATCGTTGAGTCAGCGTGCTCCATGCTTCACGCGGGTCGACTCAGTTATGACTTCTTGGCCGAAGTAGTGAGCACTACGGTGTACATGAAGAACCGCAATCCAACGAAGGCGTTGGAGCAAATGATGCCGTACGAGGCATGGTTTGCCAAGAAGACGAGTTTGGGCCACCTTTATCCGTTTGGCAACTTGGCGCACATGCACGTACCCAAGGAGAAGCAGCAAAAGTAGAACGCAAAAAGCGCACAGATGCTCATCGGCTATGATGTGGCAAGCAAGGCCTATTGCCTGTACAAGAGATACCGGCCACGTCATCATCTTGGGGGATGTTTTCCGCAACAAGAGCATTGTCATCGGCACCAACATTTTTGTGAGGAAGAAAGAGAACTAGCAGCTGACGATGCAATTGGAGCAGATACCTTTCCTAACCCTGTCTCTCTTGACTCTTCCTCTACTACGACAATGGGAGAACCACTCTACTCTCCCATTTCTGATGTAGCAAGTATTGTGGCCTCATTGGCAGAAGCAAAAGAAGGAGATACAGCACCACCAGTTGTAGCAGTTGTACGTGGAGCACCGCGCCTGCCACCCGCTAACACCCCGGCACTAGGTCGTAGGTACCCTCTCAGGGTGCACTACAAGCCTGGTGATCAGGTGCCTTTCTAGATGCTCCAAAAACCAGAGCAAAAAAATGTCACAGTTCTAGCAGATTCAGATGAGCCAACAACCTACAAGGACATGGTTGCACGAGATACAACAAATTGGGCGCAAGCTGTGCAATAGGAGATACAGTCGCAACTGGACAACGGCACGTGGGAGCTGACTCAGTGTCCACCTGGACACAAGGTAATCAAGTGCAAGTGGGTGTTCAAGAAGAAGAGGGACGCAGATGGCAACCTCAAAAAGTACAAGGCAACAATTGTCACCAAGGGCTCCTCGCAACGAGAAGGCATCGCCTACACTGAAACCTTTGGTCCTGTTGCAAAGTTTGCCTCTGTGCGCATGTTTCTCTCTTATGCAATAGCTGAGGACTTTGAGATCTACCACATGAATGTCAAGACAAAATTCTTGAATAGTGACTAGGAGGAGAACATGTACATGGAGTTGCAAGAGGGATTTGTCATGGATGGGTAGGAGTACATTATTTTTAAGCTAATGAAATTGCTATATGGCCTCAAGCAAGCGTCGCATGCTTGGAACCAAAAGTTAGATGCAGTGCTTTAGTACATGGGGTTTGAGCGCAGCGAGTATCACTATAGCGTCTATCGCTAGCACGATGATCAAGAGGTACTCATCATTATTGTCTATGTGGATGACATGCTCCTCCCTTCCAACTGCATGTCTGCACTACGAGAGTTCAAGGAGGCAATGCAGGAGCGCTTCAAGATGTCAGATCTTGGAGAAGCCTCATACTTCCTCGCTATCTAGATCGCGCGTGACTGCAAAGCACATACCCTCTCGTTACAGCAAAGTCGCCATATCAAGATGTTTTGTAGTAGTTTGGCAGTACAGAGGCAAAACCCATCGGCACACCGCTTGAGACGCTGTAGTACCTCATGAGCTTCAGTGGAGAAGCAGATGGAGCTGAGTAACAGAAGTACCTGAGTGCCATCGGCAGTCTTATGTACTTGATGGTGGCAACCATGCCCGACTTTGCAGGGGAAGTGATCGCTGTAAGCTAGGACATGGCAAACCCCGATCTTGAACACCAGAAGGCGGTGAAGTAGATCTTTTGCTACCTTGCTAGAATCATCAACATTGGCATCGCCTACAACAGCAATGACAATAGCATCATCGGCTACACAGGCACAGCTTGGGCTTCAGACCCCAAGGACCGCAAGTCTATCTATGCACATGTGTTCCTCATGAATGGCGGGGCCATCAGCTGGTGCAGCAAGCGGGAGGTGGTTGTGGCCACCTCAAGCACAGAAGCTGAACACATGTGTGTAAGCTTTAGAGCAAAGGAAGTAGTTTGGCTCTAGCGGATCATGGCGGAGATGAGGAGTCCAGCACTTCCTGTTCTTGTACGCGTCGACAACAAAAGCACAATTGCACTCACCCAGAGCCTCGAGCACCATCCTCGCAGCAAAGACATCAACATCGCCTATCATTTCATGAGACACATGGTGCAAGAGGGTGCTATCAAGCTGGAGTTAACTCCAATCAGCAAGCAGGTCGCTAAATTCTGCACAAAGCCAGTGACCTGTGAAGAGCAGCACTTCTACATGAAGGCATGTGGTCTCAGCCCTCAGGTCCAGGATTAGCCATGTACTGGCTGATAGAGCTCACAGCCTGTACGAGGTCCGGCCTGGTTGCCACCATCAAGTACATGAGACTACAAACGTCACTCTGGTACTTCTGCCGCTCAGCTACATCTGCTTCTCCACTAAAGCTCATGAGGTACTACCGCGTCTCAAGCGGCGTGCCGATGGGTTTTGCCTCTGCCATGCTGAACAGCTGCAAAACATCCTTGATGTAGCGGCTCTGCTACAACGAGAGGGTATGTGCTTTGCGGTCATGCGTAATCTGGATACCAAGGAAGTATGCGGCTTACCTGAGATCTGATATCTCAAAGCGCTCCTGCATGGCCTCCTTGAACTCCTACAGTGCAGACATGCTATTGGAAAGAAGGAGCATGCCATCCACATAGACAATAATGATGAGCACCTCATNGCCCTCATGCTGCAAGAAGCCCTTGGCAACCAGCCTTGCCTTGTACTTTTCTAGGTTACCATCTGCTCCCCGCTTCTTCTTGGACACCCACTTGCACTTGATCACCTTGCATCCAGGTGGACGCTCAGCCAGCTCCCACGTGCCGTTATCTAGCTGTGATTGTATCTCCTAGTGCACGGCTTGCGCCCAATGTGCTGCATCTGGTACATCCATGGCTTCTTTCTATGATGTCAGCGTATGTGACTTTGCTACAACTGCGACATGCATCTGGTCTGGTTTCTTGAGCATCCAAAAATGCCCGTGCTAACCAGGCTTGTTGCACAACTTGAGAGGGTACCTACGACCTGGTGCCGGGGCGTTAACGGGCGGTTGGCGTGGTGCCGCAGGTACAATTGCTACTGGTGGTGGGGCTGCATCTCCTTCTTCTGCTTTTGCCAATGAGGCCGTTGTTTTTGCTACATCAGACATGGGAGAGTGGAGTGGTTCTCCCATTGTCACAGTAGAGGAAGGTTCAAGACTGGGTCAGGAAAGCTATGTGCTCCCACTACCTCGTGAGGTGCTGATTTTGTTGCTTCCTCACAAACAATGTTGGTGCCGATGACATTGCTCTCGTTGAAGACAACATCCCTAGAGATGATGACATGGACGGTATCCCTTTCTTTGAGGTGATAGGCCTTGCTTGCCACATCATAGCCGATCATGAGTGTGTGCGCACTTTTTGCATTCGATTTCTACTGCTTCTCCTAGGGTACGTGCATGTGTGCCAAGGTGCCAAACGCACAAAGGTGTCCCATGCTCGCCTTCTTGCCAAGCCATGCCTTGTACGGTGTCATCTGTTCCAACGCCTTGGTTGGAGTGCAGTTCTTGATGTACACCGCAGTGCTCACTTCTTCGGCCCAGAAGTCGTGAGTAAGCCGAGCCGCGTGAAGCATGGAGCGTACCCTCTCAACGATGGTGCGGTTGGCGCATTTTGCTAAGCCGTTCTGTTGCGACAAGTATGGCATGGTGCGCTGCGCCTTGATGCTAGCTGTTGCAAGGTAGTCCTTGAAGTCTTTCCTCAGGTATTTGCCACCACGGTCGTGACGTGACACCTTGATTTTCTTGCCCCTGTGTTTCTCCACCATGGCCTTGAACTCCTTGAACCTGTCAAAGCACTGGTTCTTGGAGGAAAGGAACTACTCAGCACAGTAACGGCTAAAATCATCAACGAAGGTTGGAAAACACCTAGAGCCTCCAAAGCTCTGGGTCTTCATCCGGCCACACAAGTGTGTGTGGACCAGCTCAGGCACCATCTTCTCGTGCTCCCTTGCTCAAGAGAATGCCTCGCGATGCTGCTTCCCTTCTAAACAGCTGATGCATAACTGCTGCTCAAAGGCGTGCATGCCGATATGGCCATAGCACTTCAAACAAAGCATATCGGCATTCATAACTGCTGCTCAAACTGAGCAAGTCATGCACCATCTGCTTTGTTTGAAGTCGCTCTAAGGCGTGCATGCCGATATGGCCACAGCACGCATGCCAAATTTTGCCATCAGTCCCTTGCACTACTGCTGCAAGACTCTGCTCACGCAGGATCTTGGTTGCCCCGAACGAAATACATGTTGACTTCCTTCACCAACCTGGCCAACTCCTCTCCCGTTTCCTTGTCGGGGATGTAGGTATAGTCGTCATGAAAGACGACTCGTAGTCTTGTGTTGGTTAGGGAGGACACTAAAAGAAGGTTGAATGCAGCATCAGGTACATACATCATGCCATGGAACACTCCCATTTCAATGCCAAGCAGGGTCTCCAACCACATCTCCACAATCCCAATCCCCTTAGCATACACCACCAAATCATCACCCAAAGCAATAGGTCGGGAGTGGATTGAGAGCAGTTACGTAAACCACTCCTTGTGGTGCGTCAGACTCTTGGTGCACTCCGAGTCCTTATACCACGCTAGATCCACCTTCTCCATCTACGACATGTCGAACGTCGCTATGAAGAGGCGGTCGCACACCTGCTTGGCCATGTTCATGTTGCCAAAGTGGCGTACGCCAGTCTGGTTCTGCTGTTGCCGCTGATATTGTTGTGACTGCTGCTACTCGTGGTGTGGAGGTTGCTGCTTTTGCTATTGTTGCGAGGATTGCTGTTTCTGCTGTTTCTGCTGCTCCTTCTCGTCCCTCTTCAGCTTTAAGCACTCTTACTTGTGGAGCCCGTGTTTCTGGCAATAGTGGCACTTGCCTCTCTTCTTGCCTCTTTGCTGCCTAGACTGCTATTGCTGCTTGTTGCTTAAGCCCATGGCCATAAAAGGTGCTTCACTGTTGCTACCATCATTGTGCCTTGTTGTATTGCGATGCAGTTCCACCTGCACCAGGTGCATTCAGATGAATTCCAGGTCAAGAGTTGGCTGGCACACCGTCTCTCATACCGTTTGATAGCCTGTTGGGAGTCCCCTAAGCTAGAGGAGGATGCTGCACGTCTCTTCCACAAGGTTGACAGCCCCTTCCAGCTGCTTTGCAAGCTCCTTTGCCGTGTCCAAGTATGCCTCCATCTCTTTGCCACCCTGCATTTTCAATGCCATCATCTTCTCCTCCAAAAGCATGTTGAATGCAGGATCCTTGCTCCCATACTTCTTGCACAACGCATCCCACCCTTTTGGAGTAGCCTTGTCACTCACGTACTGAAGATGCGGGTTGGAGATGGGGTCAACAAGCAGTCTGTAGGCCTGCCTTCCCTTCTTCTTCCTCTCCTCATATGCCACTGCTGAAGTTGTAGATAAACTTGCATCTGTTGCACCTTTCTGCGGCGTCTTCCCCGCCACCACCTGTGCTACATTGATGCCTTTTGCCTGTGGAGGCGCAGCGCGCTTGTCGCCGTTCACCACCTCCCACAAGCCCCTCTCCTCCAAATGGAGGCGAGGATGGATCTTCCAAAATGTGAAGTTGGCGTGCCCTTCCAGCCTCTCCATGGGCTTGACTGCTGTTACCATGCCTGCTGCTGCCATTTTGAGCTTTGGTGATGCTCAACAGGTGCCATTGAGTGGCGGCGCTACCATTGCTTTTAATACTACTTGTGTTAGATATCTTTCTGACAGAAAATGGACTGTAGAGGCCAGCAGACTGGGAATTTAAAAAATCTGAGCCCACCACTAGAAGATTCAGCTAAAAAATGTTCAGACCCATAAAACAAGGTTGTCAACGAGGGATTATAAGAGACATGCCCTTATGAAAACAAGGTATGTTTCTACTCCTATTCCAACTCAGACTAGCCAGTTTGAAAATGTCATTTCTCCCAAGTTTACCGATGGAATGCAAATTGTTTTGTACCGATGGAAAGCTTAGGAAAAATAATTCAATTTGCATGTGCTACGTTTAAAATTTGATAAAGAAACAAGAGAGGTATGGTCATGACAAGGTGACAGTCTTACTCAGAGAGAAGAGTGTAGCACTGGTCGACCTCGTTTTGAGTATAACTCTCAATTCCACTCTTGGATCTTCGTGATCTTGGGCGCGTTGGGAAGTTCGTCTTAGGAACTGAAAGATGTAGTCGTCAATTGTCAAATTTGGTCAACCTCTGACCCTAACCCGTCACTCTCAAAGTAACGGTTTGTGCTGGATGAAAGTGGCAGAACCTGGCTCCGAGTGTTGGAACTGAAGGAGAGAGGGAGCCTTGGAGCAACAAGCATTTGGGACTGAAAGGGCATTAGTTGTGCTGAAGAATGGTTGTTGAATCACTCAAAATGATGGTGTACATATAGGGCTAGAGATTGGGCAGGTAAGCCTTCTCACTAGCCATACCCCTTAGGCATGGAGGCTAAGGTTCACACACTAGAGTCCATAATCTCACACAAGAGAGGAAATCAGCCTAGCAATCAGGCTGACCACTTCCACACAATCTAGAGAGCTAGAGAATGCTCTCATGGCACACTCCTAGTGGTCACATAACCCATAATCCCATAGAGAACCACCATGTGTCCATAGCTAGCACACAAGGATCTCACCTCACCTAAAAAGAAAGGAGAGGTACCGTTCTCCTAGTGAGTACACTCTGACAAGGCAACCCAAGAATCTAGGACGCTTATGGATACTTCTCCTTGACCGTGGACCTCATGCCTTTTTCCTCCTTAGACTAAGGCATGGAGCCATCGCCCATGGACACCAAGACACCAGCGATCAATTACCTCAGAATTTCAAAATTCATATGTCTCAGTCCGACTGTTGGATCGGCCTGAAATTCCACCGTAGACATTTTGCCTCCTGGTCTTTTTAATGGTGAAGTCGGATTAATGATCGGAGCACACACATGGTAGTTTTGTGAAAATCGTGAGTGTGGGCCTGAAATTGAGCTGAATGGCTCCTTTTGCAACATCCTCTTCCATGAGCCCTAGTACGAAAGCAGAACGTNATGCTGTGGGACAAGTGAGCAGGTTGGTGGTCAATCCACGGCCACAACACTGGCAAGCAGTCAAGCGCATCATGAGCTGTCTACAGAATGTATGACTCATGGGACTCCAGTTTGGAGGCCAAGAGGGATCTGACCCGCTGCACCTAGTGTGCTACATAGACGTTGACTGGAGAGGAAGAATCAATGGCAAAATATCCACCTCGGGCTTTGTGTGCCTCTTGAATGGTGGTAGAGTCTCTTAGACAAGAATAAAGCAAGATTGTGCCTCCCTCTCTACTGTTGAGGCAGAGTACATTGCTCTGTCAGAAGCATGCAAGGAAACACAGTGGCTATGTAGTTTGCTTGATGAGATGAAAGTACCACAGACAGAAGCAACGCAGGTCCGCATCGACAATAAGAGTGCCATGAAAATGGCATAGGATGACATCATCTCTCGGCGGACGAAGCACATCGACATGAGGTACTACTACTTTCGCAACCTGGTTGCAAAGGGGATTGTAGACTTGGAATACGTGGAGACCAAGAGGATGCTCGCAGATTGCATGACAAAGGCGCTTGACAGGGAATTGCACTCTGCAAGTACCCGAGGTATCGGTATGGTCAACGTAGCCAATGAAGAATGAGGCCAAGATAGTTGGAGAGAGGAGATATCTCATAGTTAATGGCCACAGGTGTAAGGGAGAGTTTCCTGGCCTAATATGCTCCATGTCCATAGCTGACATTTGGACAAGCACAAGACAGACTAGGCATGCAGTGCTCCCTTTGACAAAGTCCCCTAAGTCTGGTCCAGATAGACAAGGCATGCACTGCTGCGTTGGAGCAAGTCCCCTTGGTCTAAACTGGATAGTATAGCCAGCAAACACTACCTAGGACAACCCCTTTTGGCTAAGAAGTTCCAGAGTTAGTCTTAAGAGCAAGAGGTCTTTGGATCAGATCTTGGCCCAGTGACTAGTTTTCTTTGTGCTCAAAAGGGGACAAGAAGGTTATAAGAGACATCTTAGAACATTCCAAGGTCCTTCCTGGTAGCTGGCGCCACATGCCGGTCACATGGAGCGCCATGTACGCATGGGGGATGATGTAGTCTTGATTGCCCCCAAAATGGCTCATCCAAGGGGCCATTGCGTGCCTAGGTTAGAGGCTGGCTGTAGGACTATAAGAACCTTTTAGTAACCTATCATTGATTACAGTTCTTACCTTTGAGAATCCTCACATAGTTATCCACCCCAGGAGACAAAAAAAAACATTGGTTGGTCTAAGCACTTGGAGTTGGCTCCTCGTGCGAAAGTGACCAGGTGCTAATGACACAATGCAAGAAAGTGATTCCAATTAACTGCTCAGTGTGGAACTGTGACTCTCAGGGAAGATATCGCCTCCTAGTTGCAATACTAGGAGCGGACAGCAAGTGCCATTGTGTCGGCCTCATTGGAAGTGGAGGAGAAAGGGGGCCTTGAAGCAGGGAGCATGTGGGACCAAAAGGGNAGCTGACTACTCACACACGGCCTAAAGAGCTAGAAAATGCTCTCATGGCACACTCATAGTGGTCACATAACCCATTATCCTATGGAGAATCGCCATGTGTCCATGGCTAGCACACAAGGATCTCACCTCACCTAAGAAGTAAGAAGAGGTACCTTTTTCCTAGTTAGCACACTCTGACAAGGTAACCCAAAACTCTAGGACCTTTTTGAATATTTCTCCCATCAGGTCTTGACTCTGGACCTCTTGCCTTTTTCTTTTCTCAGACTAGGTCATGGAGTCATCGCCCATGGTCACCCTGACATCGGCGATCCATGACCCTTGAAATTTTGAATATTCATATCTTTCAATTTGACCCTTGGATCAGCCTGAAACTTGGATTGTAGACATTTTGCAACCTAATCTTTTCTATGGAGAAGTCGCATCAATGATCGGAGCGGACATCTGGTAGTTTCCTTAAACTTGCTCTCGTGGAAAGGAGCTGGATGGCTACTTTCCAAACAATCTCCCACCTTGCTGTAGCCAGAGTGGGGTGAGTCCACATGCCTTCATGCAGAACGGCTTCTTCTCACGGGTCACTGGCTTGGTGCAGAAATCAGCAACGTGTTTGTTGGTTGGACTAAACTCTAGCTTCATAGCACCTTCTTGCACCATGTTTCTGATGAAGTGATGGGCGATGTCGATGTATTTGGTGGGAGCATGGTCCTCGCAGTTCTTGGCGAGTGTGATTGCGCTCTGGTTGTTGACGCACACACATATAGGAACTACTACACTCCCACTCATCTCTGCCATGAGACGCTAAAGCCAAACTGCTTCCTTTCCTCCAAAGCTTAGAGACTCATAGTCAGCTTCTGTGCTTAAGGTGGCCACAACCACCTGCCTCTTGCTGCACCATCCGATGGCCCTGCTTTTCATGAGAAGACATGTTTTGAAATGGGCTTTTGATCCTAACAATGTGAGGTCCAATTTACGTGTGTGTAGACAATGATGTTATTGTCATTGCTATTGTAGGTGATGCTAATGTTGATGGTTCCAGCAAGGTGGCGGAAGAGCCGCTTCAAGGCCTTCTGGTGCTCAGATCCGGGGTCGCCATGTGGTGGCTCACAACACTCATAACTTGTGGGAGGTTCGGCTTGGTTGCCACCATCAGGTTCATGAGACTGCCGACGACGCTTTGGTACTTCTGTCGCTTAGCTACATCTACTTCTCCACTGAAGCTCATGAGGTACTTCCACGTCGAAAGTGGCACGCCAATGGATTTTGCCTCTGCCATGCCGAACCGCTGCAAAAAATCCTTGATGTAGCGGCTTTGTTGCAACGAGAGGATACGTACTTTACGATCACGTGTGATCTTCCTACCGAGGAAGTATGAGGCTTCCCATAGATCTGACATTTGGAAGCGCTCTTGGATGTCCTCGTTCAACTCCTGTAGTGCAGAGATGCTGTTGGAAAGGAGGAGCATGTCATCCACATAGGCAATGATGATGAGCACCTAATGACCATCCCACAAGCGATAGACGCTATAGTCACACTCGCTGCAATCAAACCCCATACACTGAAGCGTAGTGTATGGGATTGAGCGTCCAAACTTTGACACTTGCTTGAGGCCATAGAATGACTTCTGTAGCTTACAAACCTGGCGCTCCTGGCCATCCATGATGAATCCATCTGGCTACTCCTTGTAGATCTCCTCCTCCAAGTCACCGTTCAAGAATGCCGTCTTGATATCCATGTGGTGGATCTCAAAGTCCTCAGCTGCTGCATAAGGGATGAGTGTGCGCACAGAGGCAAGTTTTGCAATAGGAGGAAAGGTTTCAATGTAAACGATGCCTTCCTCCTGCGAGTAGCCATTGGCGACGAGCCTCGCCTTGTGCTTTTCCAAGTTGCCATCTATGTCCCTCTTTTTCTTGAACACCCACTTCCACTTGATTACCTTGCGTCCACATGGACGCTCAATCAGCTCCCACGTGCCGTTGTCAGGCTCTGAATGTATCTCCTACTGCACATCTTGCGCCCTATCTGCTGCATTTGGTGTAGCCATGGCCTCCTTGTAGGACGTTGGCTCATCTGAATTTGCTATAACTGCAACATACATCTATTCTGGTTTTTGGAGTATCCACAAATGTTCGCGCTCACCAGGCTTGTAGCTAACCCCGAGAGGGTACTTATGACTTGGTGTTGGAGCGTTGGAAACTGAGGTGGATGGCTCCTTTTCCAACAATTTCCCACTTTACCGCAGTCACAATGGGCTGAGTCGACATGCTTTCATGTAGAACCGCTGCTCCTCATGGGTCACTGTCTTGGTGTAGGAATCAGCAACCTGCTTGCTGGTTGGAGTAAACTCTAGCTTGATAGCACCTTCCTACACAATGTGTCTGATGAAGTGATACGCAATGTTGATGTGTTTGGTACGAGCATGGTGCTTAAGGTTCCTAGCAAGTGAGATTACACCTTGGTTGTTTACATGCACACAAACAGTAACTACTGCACCCCTTCTCATCTCCACCATGAGACGCTGAAGCCAAATTACTTCCTTTTCTCCAAAGCTAAGAGACAAATACTCAGCTTCTATGTTTGAGATTGCCACAACCACTTGCCGCTTGATGCACTTGCTGATGGTCCTGCCATTCATGAGGAACACATGTTTAGAGATGGACTTGTGGTCTTCAGGGTTTGAAGTCCAATCTGCATCTGTGTAGCCGATGATGTTACTGTCATTGCCGTTGTAGGTGATGTCGATGTTGATAGTTCCAGCAAGGTAGCCGAAGATCCGCTGCACCGCCTTCTGGTGCTCAGGTCCGCAGCTGGCCATGTGCTGGCTCACAGCACTCCTAGCTTGTGCGAGGTCCGGCCTGGTTGCCACCATCAGGTACATGAGGTTGCTGACGANTCAGCTGCATCTGCTTCTCCACTGAAGCTCACGAGGTACTGCCGCGTCCCAAGCGGCCTGTCGATGGGTTTTGCCTTTGCCATGCCGAACCGCTGCAAAACATCCTTGATGTAGCGGCTCTGCTACCACGAGATGGTATGTACTTTGCAATCACGTGTGATCTTGAAACCGAGGAAGTATGAGGCTTCCCCAGGATCTGACATCTTGAAGTGCTGCTGCATTGCCTGGTTGAACTCCCGTAGTGCAGAGATGCTGTTGGAAAGGAGGAGCATGTCATTCACATAGACAATGATGATAAACACCTTATGACCATCCTGCCAGCGATAGACACTACAGTCACACTCGCTACGCTCAAACCATATGGAATGGAGCGTTGCATCCAACTTTTGGTTCCAAGGACGCGACGCTTGCTTGAGGCGATACAACAATTTCTGCATCTTACAAACTAGGTGCTCCTAGCCATCCATGACGAATCCCTCTAGTTGCTCCTTGTAGATCTCCTCCTCCAAGTCATCGTTCAAGAATGTTGTCTTGACATCCATGTGGTGGATGTCAAAGACCTCAGCTATTGCATTGGAGAGGAGCGTGTGCACAGAAGCAAACTTTGCAACAAGAGCAAAGGTTTCATTGTAGTCAATGCCCTCCTATTGCGAGTAGCCCTTGGCGATGAGCCTCGCCCTATACTTTTCAAGGTTGCCATCTTCACCCCTGTTCTTCTTGAACATCCACTTGTGCTTGATAACCTTGCGTCTAGGTGGACGCTCAGTCAGCTCCCACGTGCCGTTGTCGAGCTGCCATTGTATCTCTTGTTGCATAGCTTGCACCCAATTCACTACATCTTGTGCCGCCATGGACTTATTGTAGGACGTTGCCTGATCTGAATCTGCTGCAACTGGAACTTTCATCTGGTCTTGTTTTTGAAGCATCCGGAAATTCCCGCGTTCACCAGGCTTGTAGCGCACCCTGAGAGGGTACCTATGACATGGTACTGGAGCAATGGAAACTGAGCCGGATGGCTCCTTCCCCATCAACCTCCCACTTTGCCGCAGTCAAAGTGGGCGCAGTCCACATGCCTTCATGCAGATTTGCTGCTTCTCACAAATCACTTTCTTGGTGCAAAAATCAGCGACCTGCTTGCAGGTTGGAGTAAACTCTAGCTTGCTAGCACCCTCCTGCACCACGTGTCTGATTAAGTGATAGGTAATGTTGATGTTTTTGGTACGAGCATGGTGCTTGGGGTTCTTGGCGAGTGGGATTGCGCTCTGGTTGTCGACACGAACACAAACAGGAATTGCTACACTGTGACTCATCTCTGCCATGAGAGGCTGAAGCCAAACTGCTTCCTTTGCTTCAAAGCTTAGAGACACATATAGAGCTTTTATGCTTGAGGTGGCCACAACCACTTACCGCTTGCTGCACCAGCTGATGGAACCGCCATTCATGAGGAACACATGGCTAGAGATGGACTTGCGGTCCTCAGAGTTTGAAGCCAAATCCGTATTCGTATAGCCGATGATGTTATTGTCATTGCCGTTGTAGGTGATGCAAATAACGATGGTTCCAGCAAGGTAGCGGAAGATCCGCTTCACCACCTTCGGGTGCTGAGGTTCGGGGCTCGCTATGTGCTGGCTCACTGCACTCAAAGCCTGTGCGAGGTCGGGTTTGGTTGCCACCATGAGGTACATGAGACTGCTGACAACACTCTTGTACTTCTGCCGCTCAGTTGCATCTCCTTCTCCATTGAAGCTCACGAGGTACTGCGGCGTCTCAAGCGGAGTGCCGATGGGTTTTTCCTCTGCCATGCCGAACCGCTAGAGAACATCCTTGATGTAGCAGCTCTGCTGCAACAAGAGGGTACGTACTTCGCGATCACGTGTGATCTAGACACCAAATAAGTATGAGGCTTCCCTGACATCTGACATCAAGAAGTGCTCTTGCATCGCTACGTTCAACTCCTGTAGTGAAGAGATGCTGTTGGAAGGGAGAAGAATGTCATTCACATAGAAAATGATGATGAGCACCTCATGACCACCCTAGGAGTGATAGAAGTCTAGTCACACTCCCAACGCNGGTCAAGACTTGATGGGAGAAATATCGAAAAAGGTACTAGATTCTCAGGTTGCAATGTCAGAGTGTTCTGACTAGGAAAAAGGTACCTCTGATGCCCCAAATTTAAACACATTGCAGGATTATTCCGCGTTTGCCTCGCTCCGCGCTTCTCGTGTCCAAAACTCCCTGTTGTTCTGCGCTATCCACAGATGCCGATCCTCTAGTGTAGATGATCCGCACCAAGATTCCTCTACGGGTGCTCCATTGAGGCACTACTACTCTACAAACTCTATGGCACTCAGGACGGACCTATGTGCAAGAACCTTACCGATGAGTGACACTCCGCGGTCCACTTCTTGCATCGCGCGAGCCGGCCGCCTCGTGGCTTCCAGATCCTCCTCGCGGAACCTCGTTCTGCAGCCGTTGGCAAGCAAGGGCAACGCCGGCAGTTCACCTCACCATGAGCTTGGCTCTAGACACACTCAGTTCTGGTGACCGCGGACAGGACATTCAAGGGGCAATGGGAGGCAGGGAGCGGAACGCTGGAGGTACAAATGAGAGTGGATGAATCTCTTTCATAACTTGGAGCAGAGTACATGGATAGTGGAATCTTGACNAGAGGGTACGTACTTCGCGATCACGTGTGATCTAGACACCAAATAAGTATGAGGCTTCCCTGACATCTGACATCAAGAAGTGCTCTTGCATCGCTACGTTCAACTCCTGTAGTGAAGAGATGCTGTTGGAAGGGAGAAGAATGTCATTCACATAGAAAATGATGATGAGCACCTCATGACCACCCTAGGAGTGATAGAAGTCTAGTCACACTCCCAACGCTGAAACCGCATGGACTGCAGTGCTGCATCCAACTTTTTGTTCCAAGCACTCGACACTTGCTTGAGGCCATACAGTGACTTCTACACCTTACAACCTAGGTGCTCTTGGCTATCCACGATGAATCCCTTTGGCTGCTCCATGTAGATCTCCTCCTCCAAGTCACCGTTCAATAATGCCATCTTGACATCGATGTGGTGGATCTCAAAGTCCTCAGCTACTACATAAGAGAGGAGGATGCGCATAGAGTCAAACATTGCAACATGAGCAAAGGTTTGGGTGTAATCAATGCCCTCCTGCTATGAGTAGCCCTTAGGGATGAGCCTTGCCTTGTAGTTTTCAAGGTTTCCATCTGCGGCCCTCTTCTTCTGGAACACCCACTTGCACTTGATTACCTTGCGTCATGCAAAAGTGCCGTTCTCACAGGTCACTAGCTTTGTACAAAAATCAGCGATGTGCTTACTGCTTGGAGTAAACTCTAGCTTGATACCACTTTTCTACACCATGTGTATGATGAAATAATAGACAATGCTGATGTGTTTGGTACGAGCATGTTGCTTGGGGTTCCTGGCGAGCGCGATTGCGCTCTGGTTGTTAACGCGCACACGAATAGGAACTGCTACACTCCCCCTCATCTCTGCCATGAGACCCTGAAGTCCATGCGCTTCTTTTGCTCGAAAGCGAAGAGACAAGTAATCAACTTCTGTGCTTGAGGTGGCCACAACCACCTCCTGCTTGCTGCACCAGCTGATGGCCCCGCCATTAATGAGGAACACATGTCAAGAGATGGACTTGCGGTCCTCAGGGTTTGAAGCCCAATTTGCGTCTATGTAGCCAATTATGCTATTGTTGTTGCCGTTGTACGTCATGCCAATGTTGATGGTTCTAGCAAGGTAGCAGAAGATCCACTTCACCGCCTTGTGGTGCTCAGGTCCAAGGTTTTCCATGTGGTGGCTCACAACGCTCACAGCCTGTGCAAGGTCCGGCCTCGTTGCCACTATCACGTAGATGAGACTGCCGACGATGCTCTGATACCAAGTGTTGGAACTGGAGGAGAGAGTTAGCCTTGGAGAACCGAGCATGTGGGACTAAAAGGGCATCACTCGTGCTGAAGAATGGTTGTTGAATCACTCAATGTGATGGAGTACATATAGAGCTAGAGCTTGGGCAAGTTAGCCCTCTAAGAAGTCACACAACTTAGCCATGGAGGTTAAGCCGCACACATTAGAGTCTACCATGTGACACAAGAGAGGAAATCGGCCTAGCAATGAGGCTGACTAGTCACACATGACCTAGAGAGCTAGAGAATGCCCTCATGGATCACTCCTACTGGTCACATAACCCACAGTCCCATGGAGAATCACCATGTGTCCATGGCTAGCACACAAGGATCTCACCTCACCTAAGAAGTAAGGAGAGGCATTGTTTTCCTAGTCAGCACACTCCTACAAGGCAACCCAATAATCTACTACCTTTTTTGATATTTCTCCCATCAGGTCTTGACCGTGGACCTCTTCCACTTTTCTTTTCACATGCTAAGGGATGGTCACTTAGACATCAACGGTCCATGATCTCAGAAATTTCAAAAACTCATATCTTTCAATCCGATCGTTGGATCGGCCTGAAACGTGGACTGCACATATTTTGCCACCTAATCTTACCAATGGAGAAGTGGGATTGACGATCGGAGAAGGCATCTAGTAGTTTCCTCTAGAAAACATCGTATGGCATCGTATCGTGAGGCGTTCTCTGGAGTAGGGGAGCAGGGGAAGGAGGTGCTGGAGCTGGTCCACACAGACTTGTGTGGCCTGATGCAGACCCAGAGATTTTGGAGGCTCTAGATTTTTTCTAACGTTCATTGATGATCTTAGTTGTTACACTAGTGTGTACTTCCTTTCCTCTAAGGACCACTGCTTTCACAGGTTTAAAGAGTTCCAGGCAATGGTGGAGAACCAGACGGGCAAGAAAATCAAGGTATTGCGCATCTACCGCAGTGGCAAATACCTGAGCAAAGACTTCCAGGACAACCTCGCAGTAGCCGACAACAAGACGCANCAATGTCAGAGTGTTCTGACTAGGAAAAAGGTACCTCTGATGCCCCAAATTTAAACACATTGCAGGATTATTCCGCGTTTGCCTCGCTCCGCGCTTCTCGTGTCCAAAACTCCCTGTTGTTCTGCGCTATCCACAGATGCCGATCCTCTAGTGTAGATGATCCGCACCAAGATTCCTCTACGGGTGCTCCATTGAGGCACTACTACTCTACAAACTCTATGGCACTCAGGACGGACCTATGTGCAAGAACCTTACCGATGAGTGACACTCCGCGGTCCACTTCTTGCATCGCGCGAGCCGGCCGCCTCGTGGCTTCCAGATCCTCCTCGCGGAACCTCGTTCTGCAGCCGTTGGCAAGCAAGGGCAACGCCGGCAGTTCACCTCACCATGAGCTTGGCTCTAGACACACTCAGTTCTGGTGACCGCGGACAGGACATTCAAGGGGCAATGGGAGGCAGGGAGCGGAACGCTGGAGGTACAAATGAGAGTGGATGAATCTCTTTCATAACTTGGAGCAGAGTACATGGATAGTGGAATCTTGACTAATTATCAATTGAGAGTGCGAGCCTAGAAGATTGCAAGCACACTTCAGTTACCACTACATAGGCCTTATCTACTCAGGATTCCGCACGACGCGTCCACAATTCGTGGGTCTCGTCCCTCACACATTATCCTCTCTTTTCCCAATTTGACTCCTTGTAGTGTGTCTACACATCGTGGGTCTTTTCCGCAATCACACAAGGGAACATTCTTCTTCTCTCTCCTATTAGGTATCTTCTCCTACATCCACGGCTCGTGCACACGGACCTCGTGTTCTTCCTTGAATTTCCATTCTTCCGCGGTGCGTCCTTTGGATGTTTCTCCTTGATTGACGCTGCCACCCTTATTGCTGATTGGTGGCTGCTCCCCTGGCTGCTGCGTGCCTCCGCTGTTTTGTCTGATTGACATTGTGATTGTGCCTCCGCTCTCTTCGGTCCGCACTTGTCCCTTTCTCGCTGCGGATCTTGGTGCTGCCTTTTCCAACCCTTTCATAGCTTCCCCATCAAGCGCTTGAGATAGCCGTAGGGAAGTTGCCGTACATGACAATGTCAACCTGTGACAGCCTCCTGCGAGTATTCTCATCTCCACTGCCACAGGATTCTGCGCTACCCCATGCTCAATCGCTCTTGCCGCGGGAGTCAACATGCCTTGTGTACATCCCAGACTTGATCATTTCCCTTACTCCGTGGACTCACCTTTTCGCGGATCAGNTTCACCGCCTTGTGGTGCTCAGGTCCAAGGTTTTCCATGTGGTGGCTCACAACGCTCACAGCCTGTGCAAGGTCCGGCCTCGTTGCCACTATCACGTAGATGAGACTGCCGACGATGCTCTGATACCAAGTGTTGGAACTGGAGGAGAGAGTTAGCCTTGGAGAACCGAGCATGTGGGACTAAAAGGGCATCACTCGTGCTGAAGAATGGTTGTTGAATCACTCAATGTGATGGAGTACATATAGAGCTAGAGCTTGGGCAAGTTAGCCCTCTAAGAAGTCACACAACTTAGCCATGGAGGTTAAGCCGCACACATTAGAGTCTACCATGTGACACAAGAGAGGAAATCGGCCTAGCAATGAGGCTGACTAGTCACACATGACCTAGAGAGCTAGAGAATGCCCTCATGGATCACTCCTACTGGTCACATAACCCACAGTCCCATGGAGAATCACCATGTGTCCATGGCTAGCACACAAGGATCTCACCTCACCTAAGAAGTAAGGAGAGGCATTGTTTTCCTAGTCAGCACACTCCTACAAGGCAACCCAATAATCTACTACCTTTTTTGATATTTCTCCCATCAGGTCTTGACCGTGGACCTCTTCCACTTTTCTTTTCACATGCTAAGGGATGGTCACTTAGACATCAACGGTCCATGATCTCAGAAATTTCAAAAACTCATATCTTTCAATCCGATCGTTGGATCGGCCTGAAACGTGGACTGCACATATTTTGCCACCTAATCTTACCAATGGAGAAGTGGGATTGACGATCGGAGAAGGCATCTAGTAGTTTCCTCTAGAAAACATCGTATGGCATCGTATCGTGAGGCGTTCTCTGGAGTAGGGGAGCAGGGGAAGGAGGTGCTGGAGCTGGTCCACACAGACTTGTGTGGCCTGATGCAGACCCAGAGATTTTGGAGGCTCTAGATTTTTTCTAACGTTCATTGATGATCTTAGTTGTTACACTAGTGTGTACTTCCTTTCCTCTAAGGACCACTGCTTTCACAGGTTTAAAGAGTTCCAGGCAATGGTGGAGAACCAGACGGGCAAGAAAATCAAGGTATTGCGCATCTACCGCAGTGGCAAATACCTGAGCAAAGACTTCCAGGACAACCTCGCAGTAGCCGACAACAAGACGCAGCGCACAGCACCATACTTGCCGCGGCAGAACAGCATAGCAAAAAGCTTCAACTACCCCATCGTTGAGTCGGCGCGCTCCATGCTTCACGCGGCTCGGCTCACTTACGACTTCTAGACTGAAACATTGAGGGATACTGTGGCGCACTGCGCAGACCAGAGTGCTCACTTCTTCGGACCATAATGGTAAGTGAGCCAAGCCGCGTGAAGCATGGAGTGTTCCGACTCAACGATGGGATGGTTGACACATTTTGCTACACAATTCTGCTGCGGCGAGTATGGCGCGGTGCGCTGCGCCATGATGCGAGCTACTGCAGGGTAGTCTTGGAAGTCTTTGCTCAGCTATTTGTCACTATGGTAGCTGTGCAACACCTTGATTTTCATGCTCGTCTGGCTCTCCACCATGGCCTTGAAATCCTTGAACCTGTCAAAGCAATGTTCCTTGGAGGAAAGGAAGTACATAGTAGTGTAATGGCTAAGATCATCAATGAAGGTTAGAAATCACCTAGAGCCTCCAAAGCTCTCGGTCTGCATCAGGCCACACAAGTCTGTGTGGACTAGCTCCAGCACCTCCTTCGCGCACTCCCCTGCTCCAGAGAACGCATTGTGATGTGATGTGATGCAATTTTTTATAGAGGAAACTAGCAGATTCCTTCTCCGATTGTCAATCTGATGTGTTCACTGGAAACATCAGGTGGCAAATTGTTTACTCTCCAAGTTTGAGGCCAATCCAATGGTTGGATTCAGATATATGGAATTTGAAAGTTTCTAGAGTCATGGACCGTCTATGTGTAGGTGACCATGGATGACAGCTCCATGCCTCAGCCTGAGAAAAGAAAAAGACAAGAGGTCGAGGGTCAAGACTTGATGGGAGAAATATCGAAAAAGGTACTAGATTCTCAGGTTGCAATGTCAGAGTGTTCTGACTAGGAAAAAGGTACCTCTGATGCCCCAAATTTAAACACATTGCAGGATTATTCCGCGTTTGCCTCGCTCCGCGCTTCTCGTGTCCAAAACTCCCTGTTGTTCTGCGCTATCCACAGATGCCGATCCTCTAGTGTAGATGATCCGCACCAAGATTCCTCTACGGGTGCTCCATTGAGGCACTACTACTCTACAAACTCTATGGCACTCAGGACGGACCTATGTGCAAGAACCTTACCGATGAGTGACACTCCGCGGTCCACTTCTTGCATCGCGCGAGCCGGCCGCCTCGTGGCTTCCAGATCCTCCTCGCGGAACCTCGTTCTGCAGCCGTTGGCAAGCAAGGGCAACGCCGGCAGTTCACCTCACCATGAGCTTGGCTCTAGACACACTCAGTTCTGGTGACCGCGGACAGGACATTCAAGGGGCAATGGGAGGCAGGGAGCGGAACGCTGGAGGTACAAATGAGAGTGGATGAATCTCTTTCATAACTTGGAGCAGAGTACATGGANCCGCACCAAGATTCCTCTACGGGTGCTCCATTGAGGCACTACTACTCTACAAACTCTATGGCACTCAGGACGGACCTATGTGCAAGAACCTTACCGATGAGTGACACTCCGCGGTCCACTTCTTGCATCGCGCGAGCCGGCCGCCTCGTGGCTTCCAGATCCTCCTCGCGGAACCTCGTTCTGTAGCCGTTGGCAAGCAAGGGCAACGCCGGCAGTTCACCTCACCATGAGCTTGGCTCTAGACACACTCAGTTCTGGTGACCGCGGACAGGACATTCAAGGGGCAATGGGAGGCAGGGAGCGGAACGCTGGAGGTACAAATGAGAGTGGATGAATCTCTTTCATAACTTGGAGCAGAGTACATGGATAGTGGAATCTTGACTAATTATCAATTGAGAGTGCGAGCCTAGAAGATTGCAAGCACACTTCAGTTACCACTACATAGGCCTTATCTACTCAGGATTCCGCACGACGCGTCCACAATTCGTGGGTCTCGTCCCTCACACATTATCCTCTCTTTTCCCAATTTGACTCCTTGTAGTGTGTCTACACATCGTGGGTCTTTTCCGCAATCACACAAGGGAACATTCTTCTTCTCTCTCCTATTAGGTATCTTCTCCTACATCCACGGCTCGTGCACACGGACCTCGTGTTCTTCCTTGAATTTCCATTCTTCCGCGGTGCGTCCTTTGGATGTTTCTCCTTGATTGACGCTGCCACCCTTATTGCTGATTGGTGGCTGCTCCCCTGGCTGCTGCGTGCCTCCGCTGTTTTGTCTGATTGACATTGTGATTGTGCCTCCGCTCTCTTCGGTCCGCACTTGTCCCTTTCTCGCTGCGGATCTTGGTGCTGCCTTTTCCAACCCTTTCATAGCTTCCCCATCAAGCGCTTGAGATAGCCGTAGGGAAGTTGCCGTACATGACAATGTCAACCTGTGACAGCCTCCTGCGAGTATTCTCATCTCCACTGCCACAGGATTCTGCGCTACCCCATGCTCAATCGCTCTTGCCGCGGGAGTCAACATGCCTTGTGTACATCCCAGACTTGATCATTTCCCTTACTCCGTGGACTCACCTTTTCGCGGATCAGCGGCAAAAACCTGCGTGACACTTATGCCCTCAACCCCCTTTCTTGCAAGACTCTGTCACAGAGTCTTTCACCAAGACAGGGTTATGAAATTTTCAAGAGATCCAGGGCGGTTCCGCTCCTTGCATGGTTGGCAGTATTTCTCCACATCCCCTCCCTCTCGCTGATGCTTTGCTACACATCCGCTATGGACAAAGAGTCTGTAGCCTTAGCACCGTGCCTTGATTGTAGGTGCTTCTTCACCCATGGACCGTTTGCACGACGATCAGTGTGGCATTCGCTCGTATCTCTTGCAGCTTGTACACCTGTAGATTACCTTTCCTTACTCCGCCCAACATCCGTAGCACATGTTTCATAGGTGAACTGCCCACGATGCTCGAATCGGTTGATCACCCCGTAGAGCTGGCCCATGCAGTCATCCTTACTACAACGGTGAGGCAGGTTGGGATGCCTCCATTTGCCCTTCCAGGACTTTGTTTAGCAACAGCTGCAGGTCCAGATTCCCTCCTACCCTCATCCTCCACACCGTACATGACACATTTTCTTACACATTCCGCATGCTTTGTCGAACTCCTCCAGGTCTACCTCGCATCCCTCGCAGAGTGGAGCCAAGATGCCTTGGTCAAACACAAGCACGCTGCCCTCTTCCATGAGTGCTTCGCCTACACACCAGTGGCACTGTTTTGTGCATGGCAAGCTGCCTGTGACCAAGCACTCCTGATGGTTGATTGTGCCGCTGTTGGTGTAGCATTTGCCTTCTTGTATGATTTTCATGCAGGTGGGGTACTTTGTGGTGGACATCACTTCCTCTGTCAGACCCTGCTCCTCTTCGTCCTTCAACTCCACCTCCTCTCCCTCTTCATTCACTTGGGGCGGTTTCCGGACTCCGCGCTGCCTTTCCATGTCTCGACTGCATCTCGCGCATACCTTGGGTCCGTTGCGTCTTCCATCCTAATCCAACGGTTGTTCTAGGCATTGTTCACATATTTTGCAGAGGCAGACCTTGCAGTTTGTCAACGTCAATCCCCAGCTATACCCGCATTGGGCACATGTCTTATTCTCCTTCTAATTCCATGCTCGGTTCTTGTTCGCCAGCCGGCCTTCCTCCTGCCACCGTCTCATGGTGGCCCCGGAGAGAGTGCGTGGTCCTTGCCGCGGTCCTGCTTGCTCCTCTTCCTCTTCTTATTTCTCCTCGTCCTCTTCTGGATCCCATTTTCCGTGCACCTGCCCTCCTCCCAAGCCTGGGCCTGCTCCTTCGTCTTCCTCTTCCTTCATCTCCGCTTCTTCCTCCTTGGCCTGGTTTATGCACTTAAGGCAGGTGCGGTTCAATTTGATGCAGCTTTTCATGTTCCCCTGATGGGCCGGATTGCCGCAAACGCGACATACGACTTTCAGGAGTGGCTCCGCTGGTAGGTTGTCCCCGCACCACACACAAGGGCCTATGTAGTTGGCTAGCTCGCGGATGCTCATGGGTGCACTCCTCTACGGAGTTGCTGTGGGTGCTGTCAAGGTCCCTTCTCCGGTGGCCATCCGTGGCTACTCTTGCTGACTTTTACTATTCCTTGTGCAGGCCCCTGCGTCCTTTTGCTCGCTGCTGTTGCTTCGCTTACACCTCTTCCGCGGACACTTCTTCCACATCAAAGCCCTCTTCTGGTTCAACTACATGAGGTTCCCGGCTCCACTCCTACTCCTGCTTTGACACCTGTATCTCGCACTACTCCAACACCTCCTCCGCTTTCCAGCCTCTTGAGCCCTTGCGTTTTCCGAGCAGGGGTAGTTCTCTGCCTGTTCCTGGGATGTGGCTCTGCCAAGCCAGAGGTAGGAGCACAAATTCAGTGGTCGGGTAGCTGCGGTTGCTCAAT
>SZWC01002824.1:97915-174167 GCA_023375785.1 Penium margaritaceum | reverse complement strand
TTGTCGATATACACCACGCTGCATCCACCAAACCGGTAGAAGATCTCCTCCTGAATGAAGCGTATAGCTTGGACCAAGGACTTGTCGAGGACTGCGCGGACTCACGGGTACTTTGTGAAGTGATCTACTACGGCAACCCAGTACCTGTTGCCTTGGGTGCAATGAGCCCGTGGCCCGTGGAAGTCGATGATTACCCGCTCCACGGGTTCACCGATGGGGAAGGGCTAGAAGAGCGGCATGTCCCGCGGTGTGATTTTCCAGATCTGCTCGTAAGGGGCGCATTGCTGCACCACCTCTTTGACCAATGCCACGAGATTCGGCACGTACAGGATGGGGATCGGGTGGTCCTTGAGTGTGTGAATGTTGGAGTGGTGGTGACGGTGGTAGGATTCAACCACGGCCTTCTGCATGGTGGACGGAGGCACCCACAAGACCCGCGACATGAAGCGCCAGAGGCGGCCACCCTCACAGGCATAAAGCTTGGAGAGGCGGGTGAGATCGTCCTTCTTCCGCCTGTCAAATTCCCCCCCAGCTTCTCCTCCAGGTCCGCATACACCTTCCCCGCCTCTTCCTTTAGCTATTCCCAGGTGTTGGCACGGAGGAGGATATGTGCCGTCTGCCAGATTTGCCACTCATGTGTTTCCATCGGCCCCTTCATCCTTCCCGCGAAAGCCTCCCCTGGCTTTCTCTTTGTCACTGGCTTCTTCCCTAGTAGCCCCTTTGCCCTCCTCTTATCTTGCTCCGCCTTCATCACCTGGAGTCGTTGTTGGATCTCCTCGTCGTAGACGGGTTATTCCTTGTCCCAACTATCTAGGGTTGGGAAGAGACGGAGAATCCTCACTGCGCGCAATTCTCCCTCGTCCCACTGTCCCACAGGCGTGTTTCCGGAAGTCCAACATGTCGTCTCCCCCGTCCGTCGTGGATTTCAATTACCTCAGTCTCTTGTCGTTGTCGTGCTCTAGCCTCAGAGATTCGCATTAGACCTTGTCCCCTTGTGATGGGCCGCTCCTCATCTTCTTATGGTGACCCACTGAGTTCCGAGAGTACCTCCTTGCCTATCTTTTTCTTGGCTGCTGCTCCTGCCGCGGCCTCCCCTTGGACCCCTTTGTGCGGTGCTACTGCGCTAGCTCCCTACATCATAGGCCAGAGCTTGGCCGAGACCATGTCAACCAGCATTGGAACATTACGGAATATCGCTAGGAGCAGCTCTTCTGCCCAAACAACGTCCTGTTGGGCCTGCGCCAGCTGTGTTAGGTTGATGCTTGGACGGGTGCCTTCCACCGGGGGTTGCTTCTTGCTACGCTTAGCGGAAGGTTCTCCAGGGGTAATTTCCTCCGTCGTGCGCTTCTCTTGACCCCGTTGGCGGGATGTGAGAGTTGTCTCCGTGGATAGGGCCTGTCCACCTTGGACTGACTCTCTGTGTGAAGGGGCCACGCGGCTGATTGTGGCGATGTGGGATGGAGCAGCCTGTTTTCCGGCGGCAGCGGATGTCGCAACCCTCTTACCTGCCGCCGCCACTATTGCCTAGAGCCAGGCCTGTTTACCCAGTGAGGCTTCCGACATCGTAGTTTGTGGCAAATCCTTTCGGGCCTCTTTTGCGGCCTTTCCCTACGCTGCATTTCATATTTCGTTGGTCTTGTGCCCCTCCGTGGCTGCCTGCTAATGTGTTTCCCTTTTCTCCTCGTCTTGCCTAGTCGCTACTGCTATTGTTTCCGCCACCGCGCTCTCAGCTACTACTTTTTCTTTTGCCACTCTTGCCACCCTTTCCTGTTCCGCTACCATTGCTACTTCCGCTACTGCCTGGGTTGTCGTCTCCCTCCATCTGACCGTTGCCTCCTGTTCTGCTACCGCGGCTTCCAGTGCTGCTTGATCTGATGCCGCCTTACATTCCGCTTTCGCTTGTGCTTTGGGTGTAAGCTGCTTCTACTTCTTTTCTCTGCTCCCCCTCCTCCTGTTACCACATTGCCTGTAGCTTGTCCTATGTCTGTGTGAGCTTGGGGGATTCCTGGAGGTACTCTTGGGCCTCCTCTGCTTTAGCGGTAATGCGGCTCTTCTCCTCCTTGCATACCTCCACGACTTCCTCCACCCATTGTCGCACTGCCTTCTCCCTCAAAGACGGGCCCGCTTGACTGAGCGCTGCCCATAGTTTGTCCTCCACCGCGGTTGCAATTCTGTGGCGCGTTACCCCTTCTAGGGCAAGCAACAACATTTCTCAAAGACCGCGTACCAGCCATCGCACTGTCATTCTGCCATGGTGATTCCTGCCATCTCGTGAGGTGTGTTTTGTGTTCCCTATCTGGCGGCGGTGGCTTGCAACAGGTAGTCCCACGTCCACAACTTCGTCGCGGATCTTCTGTAGGGAGCCTCTGCCATTTCTGCTGGTATCTATTGGACATGATAGATGGTGAGGGCCTGGGCTTGTTCCTAGAGGAGATGTACGTAGAGCAACGTATGGTCCTTCTTCTGGTCCCGGCGCACTTGGAGCCACCACTTGTGGGCGGCGTTCACATAGAGATTCGGCCGGTCCGTATCGTGGAATTTTGCTGTACCTGCCATGTCGTGTGCTCGTCCTGGGTGGAGGTTGAGGATGTCGCAGTGCACAGTGATGACTCGCTCCGTGCTGGCCATTTCCAACAGCAGCTCCTGTCACCCATGCTGCCTGAGGGCAAGGGCACCCTTGGCCGCACCCTTCAAGACCACCTACCAGGCTCGATTAAACAAGGAATCCACAATGTTTTCGCGGATTGCTTCCAGGAACTTGGCTGGTAGGTGTAGTATGACGGTGCTGACCACGTCCAGCAGGCAAGCAGCCTTGGGTTGATCTCCGCTGTCACCAGAGCTTTCCTCATCCAAACGGGTCCGCTTGCCCTCCATCACCGTTCCTGCGCTGTGCAAGGGGCGGTCTGTTTCCTGGGCTGGGCTGCCTTTCAAGGCACGAGGGGAATAGGAGTGCGCGGTGGGAGTGGAAGGGCCAGGTGGCAGTGGCACGCCAGCCGGTACCCTCGGTGCGGTTTCTACTCTAGGGATTAAAACCATTGATGATTCTGTGCATGCAATGGGTTGTCCTGGTGTCGGAGTCGTGGCGGGGGTCTGTCGTGGCGGGGCCAGAGCCGCTACTGCAGGGGATGTTGACTTGTGTGTCGCGGAATGTCTTGTGTTGGTATAGTAGGTGTCATGACCTGCCCCGTAGAGTTCCTTTGTATCTGTCATCTTGAGGTGCTCCCCCCCCCCCGCGTTCGAGGTGCGTTCCCCACGTTGGGAGGGAAATCCATTTGGGCGGCTGCTCTGCGGTTCAAACCAGAGCAGCGTGTGATTTTTCCGGTGAATTGAGTACCAGTACCGGTCAGCATAGTAATCATGGGAGAAGAGGATGAGAGTGGGCGAGGTGAAGTAAAAAGCGGGGTGAAAGAACGGATGTCGGAAGGCGAAATGAGGCTGAGAACGCATGCACCCCCCAATGTATTGGCTTGGCGCGGCGTGAGCTAGTCCGCCGCCAGGAGCATGTCATATGTCTGCACGTCGTACATTAGGATTGTGTGAGGTGCATGAACTTTTGCTACCTGCAAGGGTAGAGTTGCGATCTGGCCAATGGGTGCATGGATGGCGTCGGTCGAGATGGAGAAGCGGAGGCGGGTATGTTTGAGAAGGTGATGGATGTTTAGGGTACTGACCATGTGCAGCGCGATTGTGGTATGTGTAGCACCAGTGTCCACAATAGCCACAAATTTGCGACCGCACACCCATACATAACACCATGTCACTTGGATCTCAGCGTGCGCTTGTGGTACGGGAAGCATGGGAGCAAGGATCCAATCGTGCGGTACTTGAGCAGCGGATGTCCGGATGCAATAGTGGGCCATGAGGATCTCGTGGATAACCATGTGTACTCCCGGGCCGAGGTCAAGGGTACAAGAGAGGCGGATGCCAACGGAAGAGAGGGAGGTGTTGAGGAAGGAGAAGAGGTCTCAGAGACGGTCCACGGATGCAGGGGAGTAGAGGAGGAAACCAACCAAGGGAGGAGGGTGTCGGTTGTTGAGGAGAGGAGAGGCAGAGGGAGCAGTTAGCATGGGTGGTCCGTTGACCATGAACGACCACTCTTCAAGGGATAAGGATGGGTTCATGTCCATCGGGGACACTGAACGTCGCTTCAGGTGTGCCAACGGTAGCCTTGTCCATGCGCAAGGCGAGGGAGATACGTTGATCAGCATCCATGTGAACGGTGTTGAAAAAGACTCGAAGCTGGAGAAGGTCGTCTACATGCTGTCTTTTGCGGCAAACCTCTTGTCAGTGTCCAAAATCATGGACCACGACATGACGGTCGTCTTCACGGAGGAGGAGGCCGTGATTGTCAAGAACAAGGACATCAAGATCTCCTATCCCAAGGAGAGTCTTGTCGCGTAGGTCCCAAGAGTTGATGGGATCTACGTTCTGTAGACCAAACTCCTAAAGAGTACAAATGAGGGATATGCGGCAGTTGAAGAGCCCAAGTCTCCAAGGCCTGATGTTGCACCACAAGTCGTCAACGTGACGGCCAACTCCATTGACACCGATGCTAAGCTGTGGCACAGGCGGTTTGGCCATGTGGCCAATAGCACACTACAATTCATGCACTAGCACGAAGTGGTTCATCGGATGGAGGGATGCAAGGCCAAGGATGAGGGAAAGTGCAAAAAGATGTGTGAGCCATGCCTCCAAGGGAAGGCAAAGAGAAAGCCCTTTGAGCGTAATGGGCAACGTGCGGCAACAATCTTCGACCTGATTCACTCTGATGTGTGCGGACCATTCCGCACCCTTTCAAACGGGGGTAGTAAGTATTTCTTGACCTTCATCAATGACCACAGTCGTAAGATGTGGATCTACTTCCTCAAGATGAAGGGAGAGGTCAAGGAGAAGCTGCAAAATTTTGTCACAATTGTAGAGCGGCAGACAAGCAAGAAGGTCAAGGCAGTGCACATGGACAACGGTGGTGAGTACGAGGCATGCAAAGGCTGGTTGAGCCAACACGGCATCAACCACCAGACCACCACGCCTTACACCACTCAGAGCAATGGTGTTGCCGAGCAGATGAACCAGACTATCCTCGTCATGACACCAAGCATGCTCTTCGACGCCAAACTCCCACCTCGCTTCTGGACTGAAGCTGCAAGAACTGCTTGCTACCTTGTGAGTCTCACTCTGGCAGCCGCGCTTGGAAGGCATAGTAAGAAGCAACAAGAGAAACAGCTCAGGACGCCATAGGAGGCTTGGTCACGGAAGAAGCTAGATGCCTCACACTTGAGGGTTTTTGGATCTACTGCCTGGGCAAAGGTCCAAGCAGGAGAAGGAAGTGGCAAGTTGGATGCACGTGCTCGTAAGTATGTAATGGTCGGATACGACATCGCACACAAGGCGTACAAGCTCTAGGACCAAGCGGTTGGAAAACTCATCAGGAGCCGGGATGGCGAGTTTGATGAAAGGACACTTGGCAAGGGAGAATTGCTGGATCCTATCCATGCTCCCAAATCAGGAGAGTGGGTTGTGTTGCTCGAGTCAAGTGATCAAGCACTAGAAAACTGGCACATGGTGCCAGTGAAGGATGGTATTGTAGGGAGAGTGGCTGTGTAGGCGGACACAATGACGGACTCTGATACTGAGTCTGAGTCGTCCGAGGCCCCTGAGTCAAACTCTGAGGCTGGTGGCTCTTCCTCAAACAACGGATCACAGGCAGCGCAGGAGCAACAGAAGCAACTAAGCCTTGAAGCACCATCAGCAACACTCCGGCGTAGTACGTGCCTGAAGAAACCTCCGCCCAGGTACGCTGTTGAGAATGCGGAATCGACCAGACTCAGTTGGTCATGCTTGGCTCAGGGAGAGCCTGTGACTGTAACGGAGGCTATGAACATGCCAGATGCCGCAAAGTAGAAGGAGGCAGTGGATAGCAAACTCGCATCCATTGAAGAGAATAGAACATGGGTTTTGGTAGACAGGCCCCAAAACGCACACGTGGTGGGGTCAAAGTGGGTACTCCGGGAAAAGTTCAAGCAAGATGGTACTATCGACAAGTACAAGGCAAGAGTAGAGGCAACGGCGTTTTCCCAGCGTCCAGGCTCAGAGTACGAGGAGACCTTTGCGCCTATCGTCACCTTTGCCTCCAACAGACCCATTTTGGGTATCGCTACTGCAAAAGATCTGGAGGTCTACCAGATGGATGTCAAGACAGCTTTCCTTTATGCGAAGCTAGACAAAGAAGTGCTGATGGAAGTGCCCGAGGGAGGGAAAGCTCTAGAGGGCAAGGTTTGCTAACTGGTCAAATCAGCGTACGGGCTAAAACAGGCCCCAAGGATGTGGTACAAGAAGATGGACGACTTCATGGCTGGGTTCACCTTCAAGAACTGCTAGAATGACCCTGGTGTCTATGTGTGGGAGGATGAGCAAGGCTTGATGCTGGTTGTACTGTACGTCAATGACCTGATCATCCGCTCATCATTGGTGGAGCTGTTGAACAAGCTGAAAACAGATCTCAGCAATACGTTCAAGATAAAGGACATGGGTCTGCTCGAGTTCTACCTCGGGATAATCGTCCACCGCAATGGAGCAGCAGGTACCATCGAGTTGAACGAGACCAAGTACATCATGGAGATCCTCAAGCGCTATAACATGGAGGACTGCAAGCCCATCAGCACACCCATGACAACAGACATAAAGCTCTCCTCCTGCATGAGCCCCAGCACGGAAGCCGAACGGCGTGAGATGGAGAACATTCCCTACTAGTCTGCTGTTGGCAGCCTCATGTATGCCATGGTAGGAACACGCCCTGACATTTGTTATGCTGTGGGACAAGTGAGCAGGTTTGTGGCCAATCCAGGGCCACAACACTGGCAAGCAATCAAGCGCATCATGCGCTGTCTACAGAAGACCCGACACATTAGACTCCAGTTTGGAGGCCAAGAAGGATCTGACCCGCTGCGGCTGGTGTGCTACACTGACGCCGACTAGGGGGGAAGAATCGATGGCAAAAAGTCCACCTCGGGCTTTGTGTACCTCTTGAACGGTGGTGCAGTCTCTTTGGTCAGCAGAAAGCAAGACTGTGTCTCCCTCTCTACTGCTCAGGCAGAGTACATCGCTCTATGAGAAGCATGTAAGGAGACACAGTGGCTACGCAGTTTGCTTGCCGAGATGAAAGTGCCACAAACAAACGCAACAGAATTCCACATCAACAACAAGAGCGCCATGAAAATGGCACAGGATGATGTCATCTCCCGGCAGACCAAGCACATCCACATCAGGCACCACTACTCACGCGACCTGGTTGGAAAGGAGATCATGGACCTGGAATACGTGGAGACCAGGAAGATGCTTGCAGATTGCATGACAAAGGCGTTGGACAGCAAATTGCACTCTACAGGTACTCAAGGCATCAGTATGGTCAACGCAGCGGACGAAGACTGAGGCCAAGACTGCTGGAGAGAGGAGAGATCTCATTGCTAATGTACAGAGGTACAAGGGAGAGTTTGTTGACCTGATATGCTCCTTGTCCATGGCTGATATTTGGACAGGTACAGGACTGACTAGGTATCCACTGCTCCCTTGGAGTAAGTCTCCAAAGTCTGGTCCACATAGACAAGGCATGCACTGCTCCTTTGGAGCAAGTCCCCTTGCTCCAAAGGATAGTATAGCCAGCAAATACTACCTAGGAAAACTCCCTGTGGCTTAGACGTTCTAGAGTTAGTCTCTAGAGTGAGAGGTCACTGGGTCAAATCTCAGTCCGGTGACTAATTTTCTTTGTGACCAAAAGGGGGACATGAAGGTTCTAAGAGACATCTTAGAACATTTCAAGGTCCTTCCTGGTGGTTGGCGCCACTTGGCGGTCACAGGGAGTGCCATGTAGGCAGGGGGGATGACGCAATCCAGATTTCCCCCAAAGTGGCTCATCCAAGGAGCCACTGCGTGCCTTGGCTAGAGGCTAGCTCTTGGAATATAAGAACCTGTCTGTTACCTGTCATTGAGTACGGTTCTTACCTTTGAGAGCCCTAACAGAGTTGTCCACCAGAGGCAGACACTAAAGAAGCATTGGTTGGTCTAAGCCCCAGGAGTTTGCTCCTCACGCGAAAGTGACCAGGTGCTGAGGACACAGTGCAAGGAAGTGATTCCTATGAACTGCTTAGTGTGGAACCTAGGCTCTGAGGGTGATATTATCTCTCGGTTGCAATACCAAGTGAGGTCGGCGGGAACCATTTTGTCGGAAACCGTTTTCTAGACCGTCGCCTCAGGGAGGTTGACAGCCGCTTGCCCACTTCTTCTCATCTTGGTCGCACACCATCACCAATTTAGAGGTCCTCGAGCATGAGAGCAGCGTTGGCTTGATCCACCGCACGCTGTACCGTGACGATCCCCCGAGTACGAGCCTTTTGGAGGCCTTTTTGAAGCCAGGCACCTCGTTGTTTCATGAACTCGACCTCGTCAGCCACGGTCGCACCTTCTTGCTATGGCGGCATTGGCGCGTTCGGCATGAGCGGCAGGTTGGCCATGGTCCAATGTTGCTGTCCATGACATAGCATGTAGGGCGAGAAGCTGGTGGAGGAATGTGGTGTGATGTACTCGTAGACGATATCCACCAACCGCTTGTCCCACGGTGCATTGTCATCTTACAACTTCCGGATCGTTTGTCTCATGGCTCCATGCATTCGCTCAACCTGACCCTGCGCATGCGGTCGATAGGGCGCCCCATTATCAATCTCTATTGAAGTAGGCCGCTACCTCAGCAAACTTCCCACCGAAGTGTGAGCCATTATCGCACTGAACGATTCGGCATCCACCCCCGCGATAAATGACATCTTTCTTCAGAAATGCTACCGTGTGGGTCGCGTCTGCTTTGGAAACCGGCCGAGCCATGACCCACTTTGTCATGTGGTCGATGCCGAGAATCCATTGCACGTTGCCACGTTGTGTGGTGCGGAGGGGGCCATGGAAGTCAATAACGACCCTCTCCATTGGTGTCCTGACACGGGCACACATGAAACGGGGTTGGTGAATCCGTTGGCGAGGGTAATGGCAGAGGCAAGTTGGATATGTGGCAACAACTTCCCCAATCTGCTTCTTTAAGCCCACCCAGTAGACATACGAGACGAGATTTTCATAGACTGAGGCGGAGCGTGTGTGCATTTGGTTGTGTTCTTGCATGATGAGGGCGTCCCGCAGCACCACTAGGGTACACCAGCGCGGTGGGTATTCATCGTCCTCACGCCTCCAAAGCCGCCCTTCCAGCCACACATACTTGTCAAGTGTAGCCTTCGCATCGGAACAGACCTATGCGTCTGGGTAAATCTCTACCATGGTATGTTCTCCGGAGAGGACTTGAGCCCGTGCCCAATCAGACCATTCATATGTTTTGGCCTGGAGTTCTTGCTGCCAATGCTCCATGTCACCCCTATGTGCCAGGGCAAGAAGGCGAGACTGTATTTCTTGGAAGGTTTCGAGGGGTGGGAGAGCTTGTCCACTTGTAGACTTGGCCTGTTGTTGGGCTTCTCCTTCCATTCGGGTAGCAGTTTCCGCCCGCGTTCGTCTAAAGGAGCTGCATGTGGCGGCTGGATCCGTCGTGCTCATTGAGGCTCTGATGGCAGGACGCCGGATGTGGCTTGAGGTTCCTTGCGCCAGATGTTGAGGCGTTGTGGACGCCGCATCAACCGGCAACCTATGGTCATCGCCAGAAGTGACTGCTGCACGTGCGGAGTCAGAGACAGTGGATGGATCATCCACCAAAATGGATGCCACCTTTGGCAGCGTGGGCGGCTCCAAGGAGAGAGAGGGGGCGACTGCGACTCCCGCGAGGTCGCCTCGGGATGGCGGATGATCCACCGGAATGGATGTCCCCTTTGGCACCGTGCGCGGCTCCAAGGAGAGAGAGGGGGTGGCTGCGACTTGCGCGAGGTCGCCTTGGGATAGCGGATGATCCACCGGCAGTTCTCTTGTCGGGAGTGTTGATGTCGATGGAGCAGGAGGTAGGGGGGAATGAGGGAGTGGGTGGGGAAGAGGACCAAAGACTGGGAGTGTGATTAGGGTTTCAGTGCGGAGGGAAGGGGAGGAAGGCAGGAAGGAAGAGGGAGAGATCGGCACATCATCTGCCGGAGTCGAGGCAGTTGTGGGGCTCGTGGCCTTGGTAATCCGAGGGGTTGCGGGTTGAAAGTATGTAGGATCTGTGGGTCGCCTGTCCTGAGAGCTCATCGAGGGAGGGAGGGTGAGCACCGGGGGCTGTGCCGCGGTCAACCGTGGATGTTCTGCTGAGACAAGTTCTTCACGGTTGCGCGAAGAATCTTCGTTATTGGTTCCAGGTTCAGACACCGGAGGAGGTGAGCCAAGCCTCTGATGGTGAATCCATCGCACGAGTACCCGAATGGCCATCCCTACAAGAGGGTCAGTAGTGTATACTAGAAAAATGGCTGCAAGGCGTGCATGATCCAGTTTGGCGACCTCCACATGTTTGTATGTTGCTCGCAGCACAATCCCGCGTCGAACAAAAGGATGCAAGTTTCCAGTTAAAGAGCCTCGCCGGCGATGCTGTAGCATCCAATCGAGAAAATAGTGGAAGGCCCATGCACCCCGGTGAAGAGAGAAGCGAAGGGGGTAGAGGAAGCGGAGGAAGTCTTGATGACACAGGTGGAGACTCCGTGCCAGGAATGGAAGGAGGTGAGGCCGGGTCCGTTCTGGAAGGGTGGGGATCATGGTCAAGTGCAGGAAACAACGGAAGGCTGCTGGTCCGACTGCAGTGGAGAAATCCAGCAGATAAAGGTGCTACAACTCTTCCAAATACTCCTCCCACCCGTCCCGCAACCTGTGCACGGCACTGCTAAGGAATGCCTGAGCCAAGTTGCGAATCGATTGTTGCTGTAGGCATTGCTTACGCTCCTCAATAAGGTGCTTTTCACGGTCAACAAAAATGCAGAGGATACGGTACTGTTGCGCGACATCCTCACAGAGAGCTAGGATGCTATCTCACTACTACAACATATCTTGCAGCCGAGTACAGTTGGCTGTCCATTCTGCCTCTTTATCGGTTTGTAGCTGCTACAGGTCTGGCAACTGTGCGTCAAGATGCTGCAACCCCAGGGTCAAGCGGGCTATCTCTGCACGTGTCGCTCGGAGGGTTCGTCCCAGTTCTGCCCGTTGGTCTAGGAGGCACCGTCCTTCTGCTACGGATGGTTTATCTCCTCTGTCTGAAACCTCGTTTCATGCAACTTGCAGGCGCCACACTTCTTGGAGTCTTGTTTGGGTGGCCGCTGCTTGGGCTTCTTGGTTTTGGGGATGTTGCAGTCAATCAGTGCGGGCGGATTGGCACGCAGCAAGAGCGTTCCGCATGTTGGCCATGTTGCTGGCAGAAGTGTGCACATGTTCCTCATACACCGTCACCAGCGCTCGGTGCTGCTCCCAAAGTCTTTCCACTCTTCCTGCCCAAGCTCAAATCCAGGTTATGCTAGAGGCAAGCGTCTGCCACAGCATCTCGTTGCTGTGAGGGTCAGGCATGTCTGGTGAGTATGGTGGCGCTAGGCATGGACTATCCATGCGCAGGGTGTGGAACATGTCATCTGCCTCTGCCATGGTGAGAAACGCTGCTAGTGCGCTGGCTTCCAACCCAGATGTTGCAGCGGCCTCCACCGCGCGTTCAGTGAGTCCATACTCGTAACGTGCCCAGCCGGTCTGAGCCATATCTGGTGTGTGGCGAGTGGTGTCGTCCTGTCACTGTTCTCCCGCAGTGGTTTTTGTAATGAGTGTCGTGATTTAGAGGATTGAGAGTTATGGTTGTCTCTGTTGTTGACTGTCGAAGGCGTAAGCGGTGTGAACTGTGGGAGGATGAACTTGAGGGCTGCCGTCGAGAACCGCGTGACACCGCCCAAGCAATCCAAGGCAATTGGGCGGGCTAAGTGTGCCGCCTTGGACGTCGAAGAGCAAGGGGCATGTAAGGCTCCGGGTCATGTTGGCGCGTGGAATGCTCACCAGTGATCTCCCACAATCGTGCATGGATGTGTTCCTGCACAAGGAAAACGTCCTTGGAGGTTTCCGTTGATTCTCACATGCGTCAAAAGGTGCGGGCATGCGCCTTCGTCGGGTACGGTGCATGTTCCTCCGGAGAATCGCTGCTGTCCATAGACGATGATGGTGCGTCAGCAGCGATTCTCCTGAAGCGTGCTCCGGTGGATTGATTGCCCGCATTTGCTGTAAGGTTCGTGGGAGGCACGTGATTCATCACCCGTAGAGCGTCTCACTGATGTGGTATATTTTTACTTCAAATTCGAGTGGGACATATGATGGTGCCCCCTCATCGTCGTGTAGCGTCATGCACTTTTCCCCGTGTAGGATTATCACGTCGCATGGTGTTAACCAATCATTTGCGAGGAGAACGTCCTATGTAGATGTCTCACACACTTGTACCGGTAGGTTCCTGTGAATGTTTCCGACCTGAAGGGGAAATAATTCAATCTGTTCCTTCGATCGAGTAGTTTCTCCTCCCACGGTTCTAAAGCAGAGGTCAACGGGCCAAATGAGGTTTGACCAATTAAGCCGCCAGATGACGAGCATGGCAATAGTGGTGTGTGTCCCTCCGGTGTCCACGATGGCGATGAGTTTTACGTTGGCGATCCATGCAAAGCATGAAATCACTGTGCAAATAAACTCTGTCAGTGGTTAGTGACAAAGTGTCATAGGTCGCCAGGCGAGGGCTCCTACATCAAGGCTGTCATGGATGATTCATCGAGTTGTGTCGACGCGATTCCTCATCATGCGGTAACCTGGAAGCTCGAGCCAACAGCTCAACTTACACCTGGATGGTGCCAGCGTAGCGTTGATTCCTGCAAAAAAGGTCTCCAATTGCGTAGTTTGCCCTGAGAGATGAGTGAGGACCTCCAGCCGAGGAAGCGCGAGATAAGTTCGGTCAAATAATCGCCGGATAGCATCCGCCACCGATTGGCAAACCTGGTTTTGTGGCATTGGCATTACGTCTTGCCGGGAACGCGCCACGGGTACTGGGACAGAATCGCGTCGCATACTACAGAGCAAATCTCCAAACTCCTTGTGCGTCCATCTAGGCGCATTTTTTAATAAATCAGTTTGACGCCGCACATTCATGTGGCCAATGTCCGAGTCGGGCTGAGGAAAGCCATCAAGAGGGTACTCCCAGTGGTGTTCCTCTATGGTGAGATCGCGCGCCCGTCCTTGAACAAGGAGGTTCCCACTAAGAGGGGGTTCATCCGAGGGTAGTCCATCTTCGCATGATGTTGTGTCATGTGCGGGTCGGTCCTTCCATCCTTCACGTGGCAACCGGCTGAGCGCTTTTGCATTGCGGTTTGCAAATGCCGGTTGATATTTGATGGTGAGATTGTATCCTTGTAAGAGGAGTGCCCATTTGCCAAGAATGCCTTCATGGTTTTGCGTCGTGAGTAACCATTGGAGGGCCTGATGGTCTGTGATTTTCCATTTCTCACGTAGTCTGTGTGGAACTGGATAGCCCATAGGACTGCTAGGCATTTTCTATTCACTTGAGGATACTTGGCTTTGGTGTCGTTGAGGGCACGGCTCCCGTAGCATACCAGCCTCATGCTATCACCTCCTCGTTGGGACAAAATGGTTCCAATACCTTCCTGTGAAAAATCGGTGGTGATGACGAAGGGTAAGTTAAAGTGTGGGAACTCCAACATGGGTGCCGTGATGAGGTGGTGTTTGATCTCGACCCATGCAAGTTGACAGGCCTGCATCCACTCAAAAGGTTCATCTTGATGAGTGAGGTATTGCAAAGGTCGAATAATCTTCGCATGGTCACGGACAAATTTTCAGTAAAAACTGACGAATCCCACGAAGATCTTGACTTGGGATGATGTAATGGGGCGCTTCCATTCACGAACTGCCGCGATTTTAGCAGGGTCTGTGATTATGCCTTCTGCACTGATGATGAATCCCAGGAACTCCATCCTATCTCCCCCGACGATGCACTTGGCGGCCTTCAACCGAAGGTTCGCAGATCGAAGGGCGGAAAACACGGCATCCAGTGAAGCCACGAGCTCCTGGAAACTAAACACTATAACCATGAATTTGTCGACATAATAGCATGCGTTGGGAACATCATGCAACACTTGATCCATGACGCTTTGAAATGTAGCACTGGCATTGCGCAACCCAAAGGGCATGCGAGTGAAGGCATAGAGTCCGTCTGGGGTGATGAAGGCCGTCTTCAGCATAGAGTTTTGATCCATAGGGATAGTGTGGAAGGCACATTTGACGTCTAGTTTGGCAAACCAACTCTTCCCGCGTTGTCAATCTTGGATGTCTACGATGAGGAGCATGGGATAAGCGTCTTCCTAAGTAGCTTTGTTGAGATCACAGAAGTCGACACAGAACCGCTTAGTGCCGTTTGGTTTTCCCACAATTACCAGGTTGGAACGCCATGGACTTTCCACTTCGACGATGACGCCCTGTTCCTGGAGCTCATGAAGGCCTTCATTGATCATGTCTTTCTGGTCTTGGAGGAGGCGACGAGCTTTCTCTTTGTGCGGAGGCGCGTCACTTGTATTTATGACATGGACAGTGTCGATCGCTCCGATCTCATTTGATTTGCTTGCAAATAGCTCTACGTGGTAAGTGAGAAGCTCCTTGAATTCTTGCCTCTGCTCCTCTGTCAGACGTTCATGGAGCATGTGGTCCCATTGTTGGAAATGCGGGGTCGTGAGTGGTGGGGGTTCCTCATCCTCCACCAGACCCGCTCCAAGATCAGGGTCAGGGTCCCAATAATCATAAATCTGAAGATTGAAGTTTCGGGAACCACCCGGTNACCATGTGCAATGGGATATGCGCCTTGGGAAAGGCGCTTTCCATGTGAACGAAGGCGTCACGACGAGTGGCAGCGTCAGGCGTCTGTGGTGGGTGAGACATGCGCATCGGCAGGCATAACTTGGGCTATGCTTGGCCAAATTGCACGCAGTTTGGTGCATTGGAGAGCTCAGGACTAACCCTATAAATGTTGTGATCATGTCCATGTTCAAAAACTAATGCAAAACGACATTTTTCCCTTTGCAAACTGACTGTCTCTAAATTCCTGCTCACATAGCGTGAGGCGACCAGAAAGCTCACGCTTAGTCTCAGATTCACCCAAAACAGTAGACGTGAACCAATAGAGACGATCAGACAAACACTTTGGCAGCTGAAGCTTGGCAAAAGCTCTGTGCCATCCACCAATACAAGTCGCTCGCAAACAAAATCTTTGCGATGAAGCGACTCCTCACGGTGAGAATTGAGGAGGAAGATGATGTCATCTCCGCCATGCAGCAGATCGAGTCGCTCGCCTTGCAATGCAATGATGTGGGGTGGAAGATCGACACACAGCTGCAGGCGATGGCCCTCCTCATAGCCCTACTTGACAGTTGAGGCCCACTCATCACCGTCCTCAGTGGATGGTCGGAGGACAAGCTCACCTATGGCGCGGTCGCCGAGTACATCCACAACGAGGCGCAGCGACGGAGCTGCGGGGAGTTCTCGTCTTCCTCATCGGCCCTTGTCACCAAAACGCGTGGTGGCGGAAGCGAGAGCCGAGGAAGTGGCGGAAAGACCGGCGGCAAAAACAACAAGGGCCGGTTGCTCCTCAACGGCAACAAGAATCACTTCCTCAAGAAGGCCAATAGGCGGTGCCTGGCTTCCGGGGCCGAGGAGCACACCCAAGTCCAGAAGGTGGAGTTCGTCATCTACGAGAAGTCCTCCAAGTCGATGGTGGTCGTGAACAACAAAGTCAAGCCGGCAGCCGGCCAAGGCCACGTAGAGGTGGAAGTCGTGGTGGGCGGTAAGGAGCTGTGCACAATTCGTGATGTGGAGCACGTCCCCGGCCTGGCTCACATCCTGATTGTTTGTCGCTTGACGGACAAGGGATACGAGGTGCTCTTCCACAGGAAAGGCGTAGTGGTGCGCATCGACGGCGACGGCGAGGTCGTGCTGGAGGCGAAGCGCGATGGCGGTCTCTACATTGTGGAGACCAAGGTGGTCCTCGCGGCATCCGACGGTTGGGGCATTCAAAGCCTCCAACCGTTAAGGAGATGGCGAAGCGTGACATGGTGTGCGACCTCGTCAGCGATGGTGTAGACGCGGCATCAGATGCAATAGCACACAAAAACTGCGAGCCTTGCATTTTGGGCAAGGCGCAGCGCAAGCCGTTCAACGAGAATGAGGCTCGCGCAAAAGACCTGCTAGAGGTCGTACACAACGACGTGTGCCGACTATTCACAACGCCGTCAAATGACGGTTTGAGATACTTCGTCACCTTCATTGACGACCGAAGCAAAAAACTCTACATCTATTTCATGAAGCGAAATGGTGAGGTCCTGGACCGGCTGAAGGAGTACGTCGCAGCGATGGAGAGGCAGACTGGCCGGAAGGTGGGAGCGCTACGCAGCGATGATGGCGGAGAGTACGTGGGTTGCAGCGGGTGGATGAAGCAGCAGGGCATCAATTGGGAACCCACTACGCCATACTCACCACAGTCCAACGGAGTGGCTGAGCGGGCGAATCAGACACTGCTCAACATGGTGCGGCCCATGCTTGTGGATGCGAGGTTGCCGGGAGGGTTCTGGACTGAGGCTGTGCGTAGAGCGAGCTATACCATCAACCTCAACCCAACAGCGATGATGAAGGGTAAGGGCGGCTAGAAGACGCTGTAGGAGGTTTGGAGCGGGCGCAAGCCAAACGTGGCACACCTGAAGGTGTTCGGGTGCAAGGCGCACGCGATGGTGTAGGTGGCGCAACGACGTGACAGCAAGCTGGAACCGCGGGCGAAGCCGTGCTTGTTCCTTGATTACGAGAGTGCACAAAAAGCGTATCGGCTTTGGGACCCACGCACTCAAGAGATCATCCACAGCCGTGACGTCGAGTTCGACGAGCAGCAGAGCTTCAGCAGTAGTAGCAACAACATGAGCGTCAGGAACATTCCAAAAGAGGAGTGGTTCCAGCTCCTTGACTACTAGGAGGAGCCGGCAGACGCGGAGGTGGATGATGTGGTGTCGGAGCGCGGCGGTGCAGCAGGTGCAGCAACCGACACGGAGGACTCTCACGACGATGCAGCTGGGCTGGAGATCCGGCGGAATAATCCATTGAAGGAGGCACTGCTGGTGCCGAAGCGCGCACTCCCTACGGAATTCGCATCAGGCGTCGGAGAAAAATCCTCCAGACGTGCGGCCCGTCCGGTTGATGGTTCACCAGAGCGGGAGGAATCCTCGGGAAGCCATCTGGTCAATGATTCACCGTAGCGGGCTGAGTCGGAAGGATCGCAGCAAAGTGACGAGAAGCCCCCAAGACTCCCGCACCGCAGAGGAAGGTAGCGGAGAGCGGGGAAGCATTTCGACCCAAGCACTGGTCGATGGTATTATGTTCAATGTATGCCCCTAGTCCAATCAGCGGAAGATTTAGACTGGGTTTCCACTACGCTTGTAGTGCAAGTCCCCCAACGACATGCAAGAGAGGCTGAGAGAGACAAGGCATGCACTGCTCATCCTTGTGGAGGAAGTCCCCTTGGTCTACTCTTGGTAGTCCACCTGGTGCATGCTCCTTATGACAACTTCCTACAGCCTAGTGGGTGAAGGCGCTATCTCACAAGCGAGAGACCCGGGGTAGAATCCTGCCAAGACCAAAATTTTCTTTGTGACAAGAAAAGGCCAAGGAAGCTTCCTAGAAGCCTCTAAGGTCCAAGGTGGATCAAGCGCCACTTGGCGGTCACAGAGGGTGCCATGTCATCAAAGCTAATGACACTGTCTAGGGTGGCCTTGGGGGGAGGCCCCTCTAAGGAGCCACTGGGAGCACTGACCAGAGACTGTATAAGGCCTGTCATTTGCATGTGATTATAAATCATCTCTTACTCTTGAGACTTGGGAGAAAACTAATCCCTTGTTGGGCACAATGAAAGAGGGTAAAGAACAAGTGCAAGTGCTCACTTTGGTGTGTAGCATTGCCAGTTGGGTGAGAGTTTGGAACACTCTCTGGCCACGGTTGGGACAAGCTAAGTGAACCTTTTCAGTGTGGAGACACCACTCCGTAGGTGATCTCTACCTTGGTTGAAACACCAAGGGCGGTAGGCAGTTTGCCTGTCGGCACCGTTTACTCTAGACCGTGGCCAAGTGCGGAGTGACAAAGGGTTATGGGTCCACACTCATCGGGAAACTTGGTTCTTTGTACCACCGCTCAGTTCACGTGACAGGTACCTGCGCAGCAGACAAGACACCACTGCTCCATCTGCTTCATGGTCGGTCCACTTGGACCAAGGTACGCATTGTGAGAGACCGGATGCGGGTTGGACCCGTGGTCCACTTTTGCTCTCCACGGACAAGGAACGAGGATACGCTCTGCCATTGTTGGTATGACCCTCGAGTCCTAAGCGGGTTCCGCTCTGCCCTTGTGGGTACGACCCCGTGTCTGTGGGAGCACTTCCTCCATAATAGCTAGGAGATCATCGCCTGGAGGGGTATGCAATGGACTGCACCTTGAAAATCTGTAGCACTCATCAGCCTTATCAGCCTACATCGGCCTCAACGAAGCAGAACAGCAGAGACTAAGTGAGCATCCTTGACCACATCGCAATCATGCCGGGGGGTCAAGAGATCGTTCCAGTCACCTCTCGGCCCGCCGAGTATGGTGCGGCCAACGCCATCGCACGCTTCAATGGCAAAGCCTTCGACACATGGAAATGACAGTTTGAGGTGGTGATGCGCGTGCGCGGGTACTTCAACATGCTGAAAGAGACGGAGGCAGCACTGGAGGATGAGGCAAGCGCGGAATACGCAGGGTGACAAGAGCGGAATGACATCGCTCTCACACTCCTTGTCACGTCCATAAGGCCCTCCTTAATCTCCTACATCGAGGGGTGCACGACGGTAGCTGAGGCTTACACCAAGCTAACAAACGTGTACCAGTCAACTTCCCTCGCCAATCGACTCTTCATCCTGTAGCGCCTCATCGGGCTGCGGGTAGGCAAAGGGGAGTCCATCTTGGACTTCCTCCAGCAGTACGAAGGACTGCTTCAAGAAGCCCGCGCCATGTCCTAGCAGCTCGACCAACAGATGCAGGCCATGATTCTCCTCATGGCCTTGCCGCCAAGCTGGAGCCCCATGATCACCACCTTGGGTGGTTGGGAGGAGTCGGAGTTCACATACCCTCGTGTCTTCAACTTTGTCCAAAACGAGGCCATGCGGCGCAACAACGGCATCATTAACAATGCCGCGTACGCGAGTGGCTTGGGAGGCACCTCCTCTCATGGCAACAGCAGAGGCAGTGGCGGCGGGAAGAGCGGCAAGAAGAAGGGCAAGTGCCACAACTGTGGTAAGGCAAGGCATTGGACGCAAGAGTGTCGCACACCAAAGAAGGAAGGAGGCGGTGGTGGGAGCAGTAACGTGAGTAAGAAGCTGGACTCGACGTCCACGAGCATGATGGCCGAGAGCAAGGCCCCTTCGAAGGGCTCTGCGTTGCTGCGGCCGGGAGCCTTCGGGCTGGACTGTGGCACGGACTACCACACCTCTCGCGAGGCATGTGGCTTCTCGTCCCTCACACCGTCCACGGCCAAGTTCCGGTGCGCCAATGGCGGCATCGAGTACGCGGCTGGTGAGGGAGAGAAGGTCGTGCATATGCGGCTCAACGGAGCCGACAAGGAGTTGCGGCTGCAGAACATCGTCCACATGCCAACTTTTGTCGCGAACCTCCTCTCCGTCTCAAGGATTATGGATCACGCGATGACGGTGGTATTCACACAGAAGGAAGCCGTCATCCTCAAGAACGAGGACATGACGATTACCTACGCTGCATCAGACCTTATCGCCAAGGTGCCACGAAGGGATGGGCTCTACATTCCGCAGAGGAAGAGCGTGGAAGGGTACGCTAGGGCGGCAGAGGCAGTAGCGGAAGCTGCACCATTGCCGAACGCCAAAACACCATCCATGCTACCTACTGTGGCGGCTAAAGATGCCGGAGCTGCAACTGCGAAGCTGTGGCACAGACGCCTTGGGAACATGGCCGACAGCACCCTGCAGGTCATGCAAGAGCAGAAGGTTGTACGCGGGCTGGAGGGGTGTGAGCTGAAGGGTGGATGCAACGCTGGGTGTGAGACTTGCCTACAAGGCAAGACAAAGCGGAAACGCTTCTCCAAAAACGGTCGCAGAGCAGAGAGCATACTCGACCTTGTCCACAGCGACGTGTGTGGCCCCATGCGCACCACGTCCAATGGCGGCTCCAAGTACCTCCTCACCTTCATCTATGATTACTCTTGGAAGGTGTGGGTGTACTTCCTCATAACGAAGGGAGAGGTGCTAGAGTGCCTGCAAGATTTTGTCGCCATGGTGGAGCGACAAACCGGGCGGAAGGTCAAGGCCCTACAGAGTGATAATGGCAAAGAGTACGAGGGGTGCAAGCTGTGGCTTCGTGCAAACGGCATTGTCAACCAACCTACTACCCCCTTAAACACCGTAGAGCAACGGCGTGGCCGAGCGCATGAACCAGACCATTCTGGCCATGAACCATGTTGTTCGACTCAAAGCTCCCTCCTAGCTTCTGGGCGGAAGCAATGCGCACTGCATGCTACCTCATCAACCTCATGCCTGCTACAGCATTGCGCAGCAAGGGGAGAGAAAAGGAGCAAAGTGCAGACCGCATGACGCCGCAGGAGGCATGGTCGGGAAAGAAGCCGGATGCCTCTCACCTAAAGGCATTCGGCTGCATGACCTGGGCCAAAGTTCAGGATGAGCAAGGAGCTGGNGTAGTGAGCGCCAAGCAAAGCCTGCAAAGAAGTACGACAGAGGGAAGGCCGAGTGGACTGGCCTGAGCTGGTCGTGCCTTGCGCAGGGAGAGCCGGCTACCAACGCCGAGGCTCTCTCGCGGCCGGACGCCTCTAAGTTGAAGGAGGCGATGGAGAGCGAGCTCGCCTCCATGGAGGAGAATGGAGCGTTGGAGCTGGTGGATACACCACCAAAGGCACACGTGGTGGGTGTGAAGTGGGTCTTACGCGTCAAACGCAAGCAAGATAACAGCATCGACAAGTATGAGGAAAGGATCATCGCGAAGGGGTTCTTGCAGAGAGTAGGGTCTGAGTATGACGAGACCTACTCTCCTGTCGCGTCCTTCCCCTCCATCCGCACCTTGCTGGCTGTGGCTGTGGCGCACAACATGGAAATGCACCAGATGGACGTCAAGACCGCCTTCCTCTACGGGAAGCTTAACAAGGAGATACTAATGGAGGTGCCCGAGGGTGTCAAGGCAAAACCCGGGCAGGTGTGTCGCCTCATCAAGGCGCTCTACGGGCTGAAACAGGCCGCAAGGATCTGGTACAAGGAGATGGACAGCTTCATGGCTGGCCTTGGCTTCTCGCACTGCCACAACGATCCCAGCGTGTATGTGCGTGCGGATGACCAGGGGCTGTTGCTGGTAGCGCTGTACGTGGATGACCTGATTCTGGCCTCCACCTCCATGAAGGCCCTCGAGGCCCTCAAGGAGAAGCTGCATGGGCGGTTTCAGATGAAGGACATGGGCGAGCTCGCATACTACTTGGGCATCGCCATGCATCGCAACCGAGCTGCAGGCACCATCGAGCTCAACCAGATGAAGTACATCTCAGAGGTGCTTCGGCGCTATGGCATGGAAGATGCCAAACCCCTCAGCATTCCTCTCCCCACGAAGTGCAATCTCACCTCTGCCCACTCCCCCAGCACGGAAGCCAAGCGCCGTGAAATGCAGGATGTGCCGTACCAGTCTGCGGTGGGTAGCATCATGTATGCCATGGTTGGCACGCGGCCAGACATCTCCTTTGCTGTGGGGCTAGTTAGTCGGTTCGTGGCCAACCCTGGGCCACTCCACTGGCAGGCCCTGAAGTGCATTCTGCGCTATCTCAACAAGACATGGCACATGGGGCTGCAGTACTCGGCCTTCAAGGAAAAGACCCTTTGTGCCTCAAGTGCTACACCGACGCAGATTTTGGAGGCAACGTGGATGATAGGAAGTCCACCTTGGGCTTTGTGTGCCTTGTGAACGGCGGCGCTGTGTCGTGGGCCAGCCGCAAGCAAGACTGTGTCTTCATCTCAACCGCAGAAGCTGAGTACGTGGCGCTGTCTGAGGTGTGCAAGGAGACGCAATGACTACGCAGCTTGCTCGCTGAGATGCACGCACCACAGAAGGAGGCCACGGTTGTCCACGTCGACAACCAGAGCGCGATGGACATCGCGTTCAAGGACACCCTCTCCAGGCGGACCAAGCACATCAACATCCGCTATCACTACACGCGTGACCTTGTCGCCAAGGGAGTGGTGGATCTGCAGTACATCGCGACCAAGCAGATTCTCGCGGACTTCCTGATGAAGCCGTTGGACAGTGACCCGCACATGGCAGGGGAACGGGGCATCGGGATGGTGAGCGCAGCAGATGAGGGCTGAAGGGGCGGCCTACTCCACAGGTGGCCGAAATCGCTGGGCCCATGGCCGCAGCAAGAATCTAGCCGCAGATGGACGCAGGTGCAAGGGAGAGTTTGTTATGTTTAATGTATGCCCCTAGTCCAATCAGCGGAAGATTTAGACTGGGTATGCAGTGCGCTTGTAGGGCAAGTCCCCCAACGACATGCAAGAGAGGCTGAGAGAGACAAGGCATGCACTGCTCATCCTTGTGGAGTAAGTCCCCTTGGTCTACTCTTGGTAGTCTTCCCGGGGCATGCTCTTTAGGACAACTTCCTACAGCCTAGTGGGTGAAGGCGCCATCTCACGAGTGAGAGGTCCTAGGTCGAATCCCGACAGGACCAAAATTTTCTTTGTGACTAAAAAGGGCCAAGGAAGCTTCCTAGAAGCCTCTAACGTCCAAGGTGGATCAAGCGCCGCTTGGTGGTCACAGAGGGTGCCATGTCATCAAAGCTGATGACACTGTCTAGGGTGGCCTTGGGGGAAGGCCCCTCCAAGGAGCTACTGGGAGCACTAACCAAAGACTGTATAAGGCCTGTCATTTGCATGTGATTGTATATCATCTCTTGCTCTTGATACTTGGGAGAAAACTAATCCCTTGTTGGCCACCAAGAAAGAGGGTAAAGAACAAGTGCAAGTGCACACTTTGGTGTGTACGATTGCCATTTGGGTGAGAGTTTGGAACACAGTCCGGCCACGACTGGGACAAGCTAAGTGAACGTTTTCAGTGTGGAAACACCACTCCATGGGTGATCTCTTCCTTGGTTGAAGTACCAAGGGCGGTCGGCGGTTTGCCTGTCGACACCGTTTACTCTAGACCGTGGCCAAGTGCAGAGTGAGAGATGGATCGGCATGACGCGGTGCATGCTGGCTGTATCAACGAAGTAGACGACCGTACTAGAGATGCTTGCACAGCCCGAGGGAAAGCAGTGGGATGCTGCCATCAAGTCGGAGTTGGCGTCCATTGCTGAAAACGACACGTGACAGCTGGTTGACAGGCCGAAAGACGCCAAGGTCATCGGCTCCAAGTGGGTCTTCAAGACGAAGTTCACAAAGGAAGGTGTGGTTTACAAGTACAAGACACGAATCGTGGCAAAGGGGTATGCACAACGCAAGGGCGAGCACTATGATGAGACCTTCTCCCCCGTCGCCAAGTTCACAAGCATCCGGACGATCCTTACGGTGGCAGCTGCAAAGGACATGTAGCTCCACCAAATGGACGTAAAGACGGCATTCCTCAACGGCATCATCAACAAAGAAATCTACATGAAGGTGCCGGAGGGGGTGGAGGCGCCGGAGGGCAAGGTGTGCAAGCTACAGAAGTCCTTGTATGGGCTTAAACAATCGCCCCGATGCTGGTACCAATAGATGGACAGCTTCATGGCACAATTCGGCTTCAAGCGCTATGAGGCGGATCACAGTGTGTACGTGCAGTGCAGCAAGAACCTCCATCACATTGTCGCACTCTACGTGGATGATCAGGTCTTGTGCTCCGCAGACCTGCCAAGTCTACAGCAGCTGAAAGAGCAGCTGAACAGCAGGTTCAAGATGCCGGACATGTGGGAGCTGGAGTTCTACTTCGGGATGAGCATGACGCGAAACCAGAGGGCGCGCACGCTTGAGCTGGGACAGGCCAAATACGTGGCCGAGGTGTTGAAGCGGTACGGCATGGAGGACTGCAAACAAGTGTGCAGTCCCGTCTCCACAACCTGTGAATTGAGTGCGGCAATGGCGCCGCAAACAAAAGAAGAGCGGGATGATATGGCAGGGGTGCCGTACCAATCAGCGGTGGGCAGCCTCATGTACGCCGTGGTGGCGACTCGACCGGACCTGGCCTACGCGGTGGGCCAAGTGAGCAGGTATGTGGCCGATCCATGGCCACTACACTAGCAAGCGGTCAAGCGCATCCTCCGCTATCTGCAGGCGATGCGGCACGCGCGCCTGAGGTTCGACGGCAAAGGGCAGGCGGACCGTTTGCGTCTAGTCTGCTACACGGACGAAGACTACGTTGGGGATGTGGATAAGCAGAAGTCCACATCCGGCTACGTGTTCTTCCTCGCTGGTGAGCGGTCTCGTGGTGTAGCATGAAGCAGGACTGCGTCGCCACCTCCATAGTGGAAGCAGAGTACATCGCGCAGGCCGAGGCGGTCAAGGAGGCGGTGTGGCTCCGTAGGTTACTGGGGGAGTTGGGCGTGCCGCACCTGGAGCCTATGGTGGTGCAAGAGGACAACACCGGCTCCATCTTGCTGACCAACAACCCGACGCAGCACAGGAGGATAAAGCACATCGACGTCCGTTATCACTACACACGGGATATGGTCGAGAAGGGGCAGGTAGTGCTGCAGCACTGCAGCACTACAGTACTGCAGCACTGCACCACACACAAAATGCTTGGGGATTGCTTGACTAAGACGTAACCCGTGGACAGGCACGCGATGAGCGTGGCCGGACTTGGGATGACCAGCTATGATGGGCTAGAGGGCGCAGCGGAAGATGAGTGAGAGAAAGCAAGAGCAGCGGGCATGGCAGGTGCAAGGGGGAGAATGTTGAAAATTTCTCCCCTTTGCATGCCCAAGTACAGTGCCAGGAGGCGCCGACGAGCCGCCAGAAAGGGGAAACGCCGCTCCGGCGGATCTGGAGACTTGTAGAGTGCTTGGATTCTAAAATGGAGAATTGTCTGTAAAAGTTGACAAGTTGTTGAATCCGATGGAAGTTGTTTCGCCGGAATCGAACAAGTATCGAGGGAGATATGGCCTTCCAAAGTTGGGGTATGCACAACGGCTCTGGGAGTCGGTTGCGACTCAAAATCTGGTCGATAATCGACCGGAACGAGTAACAAAAACACCATCTGGAGAAAATGCCCCGATAGGCCTGCCGAGGCGTCCGGTGGATGATCTGCCTGATCAAGTGGATCATCCAGCGGATCCACAAGTGCAGGTTGCTACTGAGGGACTTATCCAAAAACCTGGCTGGGCGTCCAAAACTCAGTATTACGTTTTGTTACTCAGGGTCAAGATTCTGACTGCAGGTCAGCGGTCAGGTTTTGAACCTCGTCAAACCCCATCACCAAACGTGGCCCAAAAGTGGGTAGGGTGTGTGGAAACAGTACAGGGGACCCCCATACCATGTGCAATGGGATCTGCGACTTGGGAAAGGCACTTCGCACGTGAACAAAGGCGCCACGGCGAGTGGCGGCGTCAGGTTCCGTGGTGGGTGAGACCTGCGCTTCGGCAAGCATAACTTGGGCTATGTTTGGCCGAATTACGCGTGGTTTGGTGCGTTGGAGAGCTCATGACTAACCCTATAAATGTTGTGATCATGTCTATGTTCAAAAACTAACGCAAAACGATGTTATTCCCTTCGCAAACGGACTGTCTCTGAATTCCTGATCACATAGCGTGAGGCGACCAGAAAGCTCACGCTTAGTCTCAGATTCGCCCAAAACAGTAGACGTGAACCAATAGAGACAATCTGACAAACGTCGGGACCGCATCACGCGGACTCCATCCTGACACTCGGGACGTGGTTGCTTGGATGTGGGCTTCGGATCCATCGTCTCCCCGTTCCCCACCAGTGGTGACATGATAGGAGGGGTGTCATGCTGTTGGAATACCAGAATGGACTTCCTTGCTGCATGGTCCTCGGCGCGGGCTTCCTCCAATGAGAAGGGATGACCAAACTTGGTAGGCATCGATGTCCTCCGGCCCATAATCAATGCTCCACATGTAGAGTAGCCTGATGATGTCAACTGCATAACTCTGTCACCATAGAATAGGCCTGCCTGTCTGGGAATGAGGTAGTCTATCCCTAACAGGACGTCATAGGTGCAAGCAACCAAGACCTGCACCCGCATCGCCTCGTGGATGAGACCCACCTGCAAGAGAAGGCTGTCGATAATGCCATGTCCTGCATCCATGCCACCGGATGCATTCCTAAATACCTTGATGGCTGGATCCTGTATTGCTAGCCCACGGCTTGCAGGACCTGAAGTGTCACCGTGGTGTGAGTGGCCCCAAGGTCAATGATTGCTACGAACTTCTTGCCACATATCCACACAAAACAGCTTGCCACTTCATGATGAGGAGCTTGCGTTTGTGGTGGTGCAAGGGGAATTGGTTGCCATCCCCACGTGTCGGGTTCCGCCTAGACCGCCCCCCTGCTCAGTCGATCATATGGGGTTTGAGTGCAGCTGAGGCGAATCTCGGCTGGCCGAAGCTTCTCGGCATACTCCTGCATGACCGCTGCAATGACCGGGAGGTGGGTGGGATTTTGCCGTAAATATTCCCCTAGGGATATCTCCTGGAAGGGGCGGTGGAAGGAGGCCAAGGCATTGCCCATGGGCTTGTTGTGTGCCGATGGTGCAAAGGTCAGCTTCTGGCGAGGCGGGAACGTGTAGCCCCTTGAGGCGCGCACGCGTGGTGCGGTTGGAGACTTCGGAGGCATCGCTGGAATCTGACTAGGTAGGCGAATCGGGCGTACTTCGACACATGCTTGTAGGTCTTCTGCGGCCCGCTCCTATTGCTCCTTGTATTTGCGTATGCGCTCATACATTTCTGTGAATGACAAGCCTTCCACGCCTTGTGCTTGTGCCACTGTGACCAGTTCCTGTTCTGCAGCCGTCGGAGAAGTCTCCGTGGTATGTTCTTTGGAGCAGGGAAGACCTAGCTTCACATTCCGTGCAGGCGTGTTTGAGGTAGATGGTTGAGTAGCAGCTGGAGTCACTCCCGTCTCCCTCTGCTGTGCATACACTTTCCATTGTACCAGTCCATTGCCCGTCTGACCAAAGGGATGGGTGCTGATGTTGGGGCCGATCGCTTGCCGGGCAATAGCGCGTCCTGGTCCCGCTGGTCCGCGTCCCTGGTATTGTCCCCCTCGGGGTGGTATGCCAGGTGGTGACATTCCTAGCGCCAATGGGTGAATTCCTCGCATCCATAGCAACTCCCAGGTGGGTAGTTATGGGGGATCATCGGGTTGGGTGTTGAAGCTCCTACGGGCATGCGAATGGTAGGCGCCACATGTTCCTTTGGAGCAGACTGTTCTCGGGCTGCACGTCGTTTGATTTTCCTTTGCTGACGTTCCGCTTCCTCCTTCAGCGCATCTAGTGTGCTGAACTTTCGCAGGTCCAACGTGTTGGCAATCGCTGGGACAAGGGAATCACGATAACATTCTGTGATCATACGCAAGGGTATGTCGATGCATCGCCTCGAAATCTTGGTAAACTTGTCGTTGTGTAACTTGATGTTTTCCCATGCCTTCATGCGGATGGTGCGAATCTGGAGCTCTGCTTCCTCCAAGCTCATGACGTAGAATCGCTTGGTCATCTTGTTTGCCAAATCATCAAATTAAGCAAATGAACATTCTCTTTGCTATGCGGTGAACCACTCCAAAGTTTTCTCGTGCAGAACTAGGTGTACCGCTGGGACAATGTAGTCAGGAGATAATAGCCCATAGTCGAGACAGGTGCCCAACTTGGATAGCCACATGATTGGGTCCTCCTCAGGTTCACCCTTGAAGACGTCGAGCTTTGGGAGAGTGTAAGAAGCCTTCGCCGCTAGATTCAAAGTCAGTTCGTGCGGAGGCACCACCTGCACCTGTACCCGTGGTAAGGCCCCCGGGTGGGGTGGATGCGCATGCGCCAGGCCAACTGCCCTAGTACGAGCCGGTGAAGTGATCCCCCCTCCCCTTGGTCAAACACGTCTTGCATTGGTTCCTCCCAGTCCAGAACTCCCCACGTGTTGTCTTGCTGAACTTGCTTGTACTCGCACAGTGTACTGCTAGCCTCCATGAGCCACTGATGCTTGCCTAGGTGCAGTTAAACAACCAGTCGCTCGTGGTCTCTGCTGGAGTCTTCCTTCCATAGGTGTGGTTGTCGCTTTGCTAGCTTGATGATGAGATAACTATACTGTTGACTGAACAGGTGGTACGGTTTTGGTTGGACAAAGCTCCCGTTGGGATGTGCGCCTCTCCCCAGGTTTGTGCTTCTTTGGCGGGTCTGCCCATGGATGAAGCATCATCCCTCCTTTGAGTAGGGGCTTCTCAACGTCGCGATGCTTCGAAGACAGAGGTTGTTTTGTTCGTTTGCTGCTGGTGTTAGGGTTGTTTCCCAGCATCTAGGCGACATGAGGTCATGATAGATGGGCCTTCGCGCCGGATTTCCCTTGTACGTTGCTCCATGATCTCCAGGTTATGCTGGAGGCATGATGGCGATACCCTGTTGTCCGAGGCCAGCCGACGCGAGTGAACGATTTGGTGAGACGGGAATGCCCAAGGACGGAAGGTGACAGGCTGATACAAGGCGTATAAGGCCTGTACCGAGGGGTGTTCCAGCGATGCTTCTTCTTCCTTTGCCAGGTCATCCTGGACATTGTCCAGGTCTACACACTCCCTATCATGTGTAACAGAGGGCGCAGGTGAGGACGCCCTTGAGGTAGAGAATTCAGAGCGCCGCGGTGCATCTCGTTCAGGTATCATGTCCACTACCTCGTAAACAGTTCTTCCATCTGGCGTCATGACCTAATGGAGTAGCACGGGCTCATTGTTTACAATAAGCTCCTGCTCTTCGTCGGACATGTAGCCTTCCACCTGCATAAGTTCATGCTGTTCATCATGGTGGTACGTGTCGTCTTCCTCTGGATCTTCCCGTGTTGCATTGGCCTACCGTGCTTGTCGGATAGTCTTCCACTCTCGAAGTTCCTCAAGATGTCATAGGTGGAATTCTTCTTCTTCGTTGGGGTCCATCTTGTCTTCTTGGTTGTACAATTACGTGGACTGATCATCCATCGGGTCCCACTCAAACTTGGGATCTAGTCCTTGAGGATCTTCTGGGCTTCTCCCGTAGCGACACGTGGTGCCGGCTCTCCTCATCTTGTCTTTCTTGGAGGCGTAGAGTTTTCCAAGACACGTCCTCAAGCCGCCAACGGTCTCGACGAATGATTCACCGGCACAGTCGTGGTGTCCATGCACCCCATATTATGACAGGAGGGCACCACCGCAGTCAAGAGAATTGTTAAGACGGATAACGAGTCGCCCCGCTGCCTTCCCTTAGGTTGGAGAACTAACAGCTCCTTCCTTTGAGAACCGCGCTGTGGATCGTAGAATGATCTGAAGGTACCTACCACACTCGTCCCAACAAACAAGTGAGTCCACGCTCACCATACCATTAACACTGTTATGCCCTTTTTTGCCATCGGCCGGAATCAGGTTTGACAGCAAGCAGGGATCAACTCTCGGCTACGGTATATACCGTGCTATTCCCGCAACCCCGCTTCCCAACGTATTCCCGTCAACTAGAGGACTTCGTCTATTTCCTTTTCTAGTTAATCAACGGATCATTATCTCCATCAGTATGGGGAATAATTTATACGTGCTCCTTTTCCTAGCTAACTCACACCTCGCCTGCTCCACCTTCGATAAGTCCCAAGGTGACCACTACGGTTACTCTAGCCACAATGTTCATTAGTGTGCAATCACTGACGGGCAATGATGCACCAGATGACACAACATCTGCTAAGAAAACTCCTCTCGACAACACAAACGGGGCAATCAGATCAATTAGAGTACTTTCATTCAGTAAAAAGAGATACACATGATTAATCTTTCTCCACTACGCATGCAATCACCATCCTACACTTCACCAAGCAGCATACGCAGACCATAAGCTTCCTGGACCGCCGGATCATCGACCGGAGATGGTCCCTGCACGAGCACTGTGCGGCTCACGCTGCTTTGGTTGTTCGCCCGTGGAGCGGCGCGGCGCAAATCCAATGGACCGTCAACGCGTCGACCTGCACGGGAATTGGTATGCGCCAGGTCTTCCTCCTGTGGGCGGAAGAGCTCTTGTCGATACCGCTCATAGGCTTGGAATGCCTTAGCCCGTTCTTTAGCTGCTTCTGCGCCGCGTCACCCAGCGTCGCGTGCGACCTCCTACCAACTCTCTAGAGGGCGGGGCTCGTTGTCACAGAGAAGTCTCCGCAGCCAGGGTTGCCGGAACTGCTCCAAGGCCCCGCCAGCAGGGTGATGCGACCATTGCATCACTCCTAGGACCGTTCGCGCACCAAGTCGATGGGGTACGTTGCAACTGCAGATGGCGTAGAAGGTCACCGGCAAATCTCGAGCGGCTCTGCTCGAGCTAGGCGGATGGAGCTCTTGTGGAAACTCAGGACTAAGCCATGATGGTTTCGTGACGTGCTCATCAGGAAGCGGCCTTCCTATTCGGGGACGGTCACACACACACACACACACACACACACACACACACATACGTACACACACACACTCACACACACCTCCCCACACTCCTAACCCGGTCTAACTTTCTACTCTAAGTTGTTGCGATGTGGGACACAGGTCGCGCTCGACGGTCTGGATTGACTGAGGAGCAGCAATCTCGTAGTCTAGCTGGTGGCCACTAGGCTCGTCTTCTCACGCCAGGGTCAGGTTAAGAGTCACTTGTCGGTCATCAACTTCAGCGTGACTAGAGTCGGGTTTTGAGCGTCTTAGCAGTCCCAACGTCAGCAGTTGGTTTGACAGACTGCAGCCGCTTTCCCCCCGTCCTTTCCTTCTTATACTCTTCTCGCGTCGTCCTTTTGTCATTCTCATCTTACTAGCTAGTCCCCTTTTTGCGGCTCGCACATCAAAGCTCCTCTGGATAAGGCACCTCAAACACCGCTCCTCCTTCCAATGTTTGGACGCGATTCCGCTGCCATCAAACCACCGTCGAGCCGTTTTCCTTCCCTCTTGGTAGGTCTGATCGGGTCACATCATCCTCCGTAACACTTTCTCCGCGTTTTGTTGCTTCTCGGAGTCGAACTCCTCTTCTCGTGATTTTGCTTCTGGCTCGATGATCGTCGAATCATCTGTCGACGCCTACCTCAAATCCTGATCTCGGGGTCCACTCTCTCCTCCCCTTGCGGTGGATGGACGAAACATGATTAACAGTCCCCTCAACAAGAGGAGGATGAAGCGTGTGTCTTCTACAAGATTTCCAGCCGCTTTGAGCTGCTTTGCTAGCTCCTTTGCTTTATCCAAGTATGCTTCCATCCCTTCATCACCCTCCTTTCTCAACGCCATCATCTTCTCCTCCAAAAGCAGGGGGAATGCAGGGTCCTTGCTCTCATTCATTTTGCACAACGTATCCCATCCCTCTTTTGTAGTAGCCTTGTTACTCATGTATTGAAGATGCGGGTTGGAGACGGTATTGACTGTAGGCCTGATTCTCCTTCTTCCTCCACTCCTCATATGACATTGCTGCAGTTATAGATGAATTTGCATCTGCTGCAGCTTTTTGCGGCGTCTTTCCCGCCACCACCTCCGCTGCAGTGGAGGTGGAGCGCGCTCGTTGCCGCTCACCACCTCCCACAAGCTCCTCTCTTCCAAAAGGAGGCGGGTACGGATCTTCCAAACCATGAAGTTGGCGTGCCCCTCCAGCCTCTCCAAGAGCTGGGCTGCTGTTACCATGCCTGCTGCTGCCATTTTGAGCTTTGGAGATGCTCAACGCTGCCCTTGAGCGGCGACGCTACCCCTGCTTCTGCAGTTGCTTCTGCCAGAAATGTGTCTGAAAGAAAATGGACTGTAGAGGCTAGCAGACTAGGAATTTGCAAAACTCCAGCCAATCACTGGAAAATTCAGCTCAAAAGCTTTCAGATTGATCCATAAAACAGGGTCATCAACAGGGGCTTTTAAGAGATACGCCCTTCTGGAAACAGGTTATGCTTCTGCTCTTACTCCCACTAACACCAGCCAGCTTGTAAACGGCTTTTCTCCCGAACGTAGCAATGGAATGCATATATTTTTGCACCAATGAAAATCTTGCAAAAACTAATTCAATTCGCATATGCTACTTTCTAAATTTGACAAAGAAATAAGGGAGTTATGGTCATGACAAGGCAACACTGTTACTTGGAGAGAAGAGTGTAGCCCTAGCCAACCTTGTTTTAAGCATAACTCTTTATCCGACTGTTGGATCTTCACGATCTTTGGCTTGTTCAAAACCTTGTCTTTTGAGCTTTAGGATCCAGTGGTCCATTTTCAAATTTGGTGGAGTTTTCTCCTCAACCGTAACTCTCAAAGTGATGGCATGTACTAGCTGAAGAGGTAAAACCTCGCTCTCATACCAAGTGTCGAAATTCGAGGAGACAGGGAGCCTTGGAGCAGCAGATATGTGGGACGGGAAAGGCATTACTTGTGCTGAAGAATGGTTGTTGAATCAATCAAATTGATGGAATACATATAGAGTTAGAGCTAGGGAAAGTCAGCCCTCTCACAAGCCACACCACTTAGCCATGGAGGCTAAGGTTTACATGCTATAGTCCATAATCTCACACAAAAGAGGAAATCAGCCTAGCAATCAGGCTGAGCACTCAGACACGACCTAGAGAGCTAGAAAATGCTCTCATGGCACTCCTAGTGGTCACATAACCTACAATCCCATGGAGAATGAACACGTGTCCATGGCTAGCAAACAAGGATCTCACCTCACGTAAAAAGCAAGGAGAGATACCTTTTTCGTAACCAGCACGCTCTGACAAGGCAACCCAAGAAATAAGGACCTTTTTGGATACTTCTCGTATGAAGTCTTCACCCTAGACCTCTTGTCTTTTTCTTTTCTCAGGCTAAGGCATGGAGCCATTGCCCATGATCACCCAAACATCGGCAGTCCATGACCCTAGAAACCTAAAAAATTAAAATCCCCCAATTCGATCGTTTGATTGGCCTGAAACTTGAACTATAGAAAATTTGCCGCCTATTCTTTCCAATGGGAAAGAACAAATGAACGATCCAAGTAGGCATCTGGTCGTTTCTTGGAACATGCTCCTGTGGACCTGAAATTGAGCCGGATGGCCCCTTTTCCAACAAACGGCAAGGACAAAAGCATCATCGGCTACACAGACGCAGATTGGGCTTCAAATCCTAAGGACCGCAAGTTCATATCCGAACACGTGTTCCTCATGAATGGCGGGACCATTACCTGGTCCAGCAAGCGGCAAGTGGTTGTGGCCACCTTAAGCACGGAAGCTAAATACGTCTCTCTCGGCTTTGAAACCAAGGAAGTAGTTTGGCTTCAGCGTCTAATGGTAGACATGAGAGGGAGTGCAGCAGTTCTATATCCCATGCGCATCGACTATCGGAGCACAATCGCATTCGCCAAGAACCCCAAGCACCATGCTCGCATGAAAGACATCGACATCGTCTATCACTTCATCAGACTTATGGTGCAGGAGGGTGACATCAACCTGGAGTTTACTCCAACCAGCAAGCAAGTTGCTGATTTCTGTATCAAGCAAGTGACCCATGAGAAGTAGCAGTTCTACATGAAGGCATGTCGACTCTACGCACTATGACTGCAGCAAAGTGGGAGATCATTGGGAAAGGAGCCTTCGAGCTGAGTTTCAGGTCTACAAGAGCAAGTTCTAAGAAACTACCAGATGCCTGTTTCGATCGTCAATCTGACTTTAGCATTCAACAGATCACGTGGCAAAATGTCTACGCAATAAGTTTTAGGCCGATCCAACAATCGGATTGAGAGATATGGATTTTTGAAAATTTCGAGGTCATCGACCGCCGATGTCTGGATGAGCATGGCCGATGGCTGCATGCTTTAGCTGGAGAAAAGAAAAAGGCAAGAGGTCCACGGTGAAGACCTGATGGGAAAAACATCCAAAAAGATCCTAGATTCTTGGGCTGCCTTGTCAGAGTATGCTCACTAGGAAAATTGTACCTCTCCTTACTTTTTACATGAGGTGAGATCCTTGTGTGCTAGCCATGGATACATGGCGATTCTCCATGGGATTGTAGGTTATGTGACCACAAGGAGTCTTCCATGAGAGCATTTTCTAGCTCTGTAGGTCGTGTGTGAGTGGTCTACCTGGTAGCTAAGCTGATTACCTCTCTTGTGTGAGATAATGGACTCTAGTGTGTGAGCCTTAGCCTCCCTCGGTAAGTGGTGTGGCTTGTGACAGGGCTGACTTGCCCAAGCTCTAACTCAATATGTACTGCATCATTTTGAGTGATTCAACAACCATTCTTCAGCATAAGTGATGCCCTTTTAGTCCTACATGCTTGCTCCTCCAAGGCTCCCTCTCTCCTCCAGTTTCAGATACCAAGGATAAGCTCTATCCTTGAAGGTACGACCCGGAGTTTCCTTGAGTACATTTTTCTCTATTTAGAAGTCATGAATGTCTAAGGGGTAAGCAACGGAATGGTACCTTCTTAACTGGTAGCGGTCATTAGCCTAAATCATCCTATATTTGCCTCAACAAAGCAGAGAAGCAAAGAAGCAGTGTAGCAGAGAAGCAGTATGATAATGACACGCACGATGTTCACTCTTGAGCAGGCTATTTGAAAAGGAGCCATCTGGCTCTGTTTCAGGTCCATAGGAGCAAGTTCCAGGAAAGTACCAGATCTCTACTCCGATCGTCAACTTGACATCACTATTAGAAAGATCAGGTGGCAATATGTCTACGATCCAAGTTTGAGGTGGATCCAACGGTCGGATCGGGAGATATGAATTTTCGAAGTTTTCGTGGTCATCGACTGCCGATATCCGGGTGACCATGGGCGATGGCTCCATGCCTTAGCCTAAGAAAAGGAAAAGGCAAGAGGTCCTGGGTCAAGACCTGATGGGAGAAACATCCAGAAAGGTCCTTGGTCTTAGGATTGCCTTGTCAGAGTGTGCTGACTAGGATAAAGGTACCTCTCCTTACTTTTTAGGTGAGGTGAGATCCTTGTGTGCTAGCCATGGACACATGGCAATTCTCCATGGGATTGTGGGTTATGTGACCACTAGGAGTGTGCCATGAGAGCATTTTCTAGCTCTGTAGGTCGTGTGTGAGTGGTCAGCCTGATTGGTAGGCTGATTTCCTCCCTTGTGTGAGATTATGGAATCTAGTGTGTGAGCCTTAGCCTCCATGGCTACGTGGTGTGTCTTGTGAGAGGGCTGACTTGCCCAAGCTCTAGCTCTATATGTACTCCATCATTTTGAGTGATTGAACAACCATTCTTCAGCACAAGTGATGCCCTTCCAGTCCCACATGCTCGCTGCTCCAAGGCCCCCCCTCTCCCCCAGATCCAACGCAGGCCAATGATGGGACGTCAAAGTTGATGTTTTCATCAGGGTACATGGCTACTTGAAGATATTCCTTGGAGAAGAGGTTGAACCTCTCAAAAACGATGTAGGATATGACACATAGAATTTCAAAAATGACATGACGCTTACAATTCTTGTGAGAATACTGCATGACTCATAGCATGTCAACCTCCAGTGTATCACACATGCATCAAAGGCTTGTGAGACGTTTGCACGTGTAGACCAATCAACAGCTCTTACAAATTGCCCCTTCATCCTTTAAAAGCTTACTTCAATGAAGGTGAGCAAGGGAGAGTCCATTTTGGACTTCCTATTGTTGTTTGAGGGAGTACTATAGCAATTGACCCAAATGAATTGAGAAATTGACACCAACATGCAGGCCATGATCCTCATGGCGCTAACAAAAAGCTGGGATCTCTGATCACCATCTTTGGTGGTTTGAAGGAGAAGGATTTGACGCATCAGGTAGTGTCCGAGTACGTATGCAACGAGGCCATGTGTCACAGCGGCAGTGAGGCTATCATTTCAGCCTATGCTACATAGTAAAAAAGCCGTGGCAAGAACTCCTCTTCTGGTCAAAGCGACATCGAAAGCGATGGCAGTGGAGGAAGAGGCTGTAGGGGCGGTTGAAAGGGCTCAAAGCCTCTTGGGAAGTTCTGTAAATGTGGCAAGCCTAGGTATTGGGCACAAGAGTGTAGGACTCCAAAGAAAGAAGATGAGATCAATCCTTAGAAACAGAGCAAAGGAAGGAGTTCACAAAAATGATGGCATAGAGTGTGCTGGCAATCAAGAGTGCAGCATTGCTCAAGGATGGATCATACAGGCTTGACTCTGGCACAAACCACCACCTTTTGAGGGTGAAGGATGGGTTCATCTCCATTGGGAACACTAAATGTTGCTTCAGGTGTGTGAATGGTAGCCTTGTCCATGCACAATAGGAGGGAGATGGGTTGATGAGCATCTAACATGTGAACGGTGCTGAAAAGGACTTGAAGCTTGAAAATGTCGTCTACATGCCATCTTTTGTGACAAACCTTTTGTTGGTGTCCAGAATCACAGACCACAACGTTTAGGTCATCTTCATAGAGAAGGCCGTGATTGTAAAGAACAAGGATATTAAGATCTCCTATCCCTAGGAGTCTTGTTGCACAGTTCTTTAGAGTTGATGGACCCTACGTGATTTAGACCAAGTCCCATAAGATTACAAACGAGGGATACGCGATAATTGAAGAGCCCATGTCTCGAAAGCCTGATTTTGCACCATGGGCCGTGCCCATGGCGGTCAACTCGACCAAAGAAACAGATGCTAAGCTGTGGGACAGGCGGTTGGTCATGTGGCTGACAGCACACTGCAAGCTATGCACCAAAAGTGGTTTATGGAATAGAGGGATACAAGGGCAAGGATGAGGGAAAGTGTAGGAAGCTGTGTGAGCCATGCCTCTAAGTCAAGGCAAAGAGAAAGTCATTTGAACGTAATGGGCTTTGTGCGGCAACTCTTGGACCTGATTTTCTATGATGTGTGTGGACCATTCTGTACTCCTTCAAACGGCAACAGCAAGTTCTTCCTGACCTTCATGGACGACCACAATGACAAGATATGGATCTACTTCTTCAAGACAAAGAGATAGGTCAAGGAGAAGCTATAAGAGTCTGTCACCATGGTAGAGCAACAGACAAGCAAAAAGGTCAAGGCACTGCGCATGGACAACAGTGGTGACGACAAGGCGTGGAAAGGCTGGTTGAGCCAACAAGGCATCAACTTCCAGACTACTATGCCTCACACCATCCAGAGCAATGGCGTTGCCAAGCGGATAAACCAGACTTTCCTTGGAATGAGACAAAACATGCCCTTCGACGTCAAACTCCCACTTCGCTTCCAGATTGAATCTTAGCCCCTCCATCAACGAGTATATGTCTTGTCGACGCAAGAGTTGGTCTTGTTTGATGATCTTGCTGGCGAGACCGCCTTTCAATCTTGTCCGACGCAAGAGCGAGTAGGCCTCGGTCAAGAAGGCAGAGCAGAAACAAGTCAACAGTTACATTTTACAAGTGTTTTTTCTTAGACCCTCGCAAAAGAGAAGCTTCCGTTCGCTTGCAAACAAGGGAGCTCCGGAGGGATTTGCACAAGAAGGAAACAAATGATTTCCTACACAACATAACACTTTCTTCATCCATTGGAGAAATTCCATTGCTTCCATCAATCTTGGATTTTTACACTTTTTTACCGAATAAAGTGCATGCTATTGACTGGCGGTGTCCTTCAATACATAATCCGTGGCATCATCTCGCAGCAAACACACCATGACCACATCGTGCAACAAGCATAGGTATTTGAATAGGTTCCAACGCACCTCAATAATCTTCCGACTATGGCAAAAAAATGTGGACGGACGCCAATGCTCTTGCATACACTAATAGCCACTAAAAGAACAAGAAATGTATCGATCGGTAGGTTGCGAAGCAGCTAGGCTAATCACAATGGCAGAAACAGAATGACATTGAGCTACTCGAGAAGCTCTACCCCGTTAAAAAGCAAAAGTCCAACTAGCCCTATTGTTTTACACTTTCGCAGATAGAAGCGTATTCTTTGGATCTCCATCAATTTGAAGCCGGTCTAGACCATCGCGGGACATCTCTGGGGCCGCATGACTCGCAATAAAAAATTCTCGTGAGAGCACTCTTGCTTAGAGGGACTTAACTGAAGGTATAAGAACTGCTTATTACATTGTAAACCTCACTTTCATAGCTGTGCTTGAAAGGCACAACAAGAAAGAGCAAGAATATTAGTTGGGGATGCCACAAGTAATTTGGTTAGGGAAGAAGCCGGATGCCTTACACTTGAGGGTCTTTGGTTGTGCTGCCAGGGCAATGGTCCAAGCAAGCGGACGCAGTGGCAAGGTAGATGCCTGCGCTCGCAAGTGTGTAATAATTGGATATGATACTACAAATAATGCAAACATGTTGTCGGACTAAGCGGTTAGAAAGCTCACTAGGAGGCGGCTGGTCCAGTTTGATAAAAGGACGCTCAACAAGGAAGAGTCGCTAGATCCTGTCCATGCTCCCAAAACAGGAGAGTGGGTTGTGTTGCTTGAATCAGGTGATCATGTACCTAAAAAGTGACAGATGGTGCCAGTGATGTAGAACGATGGTGCTACAGGAAAAGTGGACGTGTAAGTAGATACAATGACAGACTCAAATACTGAGTCAGAGTCGTCCGAAGCCTTTGAGTCAAACTCGGAGGCCGATGGCTCTTCCTCAAACCACGGATCACAAGCAGCGCAAAAGCAATAAAATTAACTAAGCCTTGAAGCACTACCAGCAACACTCCCCACTGTAGTACACGCGAGAAAACCTTCGCCTAAGTATGATACGAAGAGTGCAGAACGGACTGAGCTTAGCTGGTCATGCTTAGCTCAGGATGAGCATGTGGCCGTAGCAGAGGCTATGAACATGCCAGATGGGGGCAAGAGGAAGGAGGTAGAGGATACCGACCTCGCATCCATTAAACAAAAAGGAACATGGGTTCTGGTGGACAAGCCTCCAAACACCCATGTGTTGGGGTCAGAGTACGTACTCTAGAAAAAGCTCAAGCAAGAAAGTATAAGGCAAAAGTTATGGCAAAGGGTTTTTTTACCGTGTAGGCTCAGAGTACAAAGAGACCTTCATGCATGTCGTCACCTCGGCCTCCATCAAATCCATGTTGGGCATCAATATTGGAGTAGATCTAGACGTCTACCAGATGCACGTTAAGACAGCTTTCCTCTAGAGGAATGTTGACAAGAAAATGCTTACGGAAGTGCTTGCTTGAGTGAAGACTCCAGGAGCCACGGTTTACAAACAAGTGAAAAAACTCTACGAGCTGGGACACGTACCAAGGATGTGGTACAAGGAGATGGACAACTTCATGGCCACGCTCACCTTCACACACTACCAGAATCATCCTAGTCTCTACATGCAGGAGGATGAGGAAGACTTGATGCTGGTTGTCCTGTACGTGGATGACCTGATCACCTCCTTGTTGTCAATCGAGGTGTTGAACATGTTGAAGAAAGATCTCAGGAATAGGTTCATGATAATGGACATGGGTCCTCTAAAGTTCTACCTCGGGATAGACGTTCACCGCAGTCAAGTAGTAGGCACCATCGAGTTGAACTAGACCACGTACATCATGGAGGTCGTCAAGAGCTACAATATGGAGGATTACAAGCCTATGAGCAAACCCATAACAACACACATTAAGCTATCTGTCAACCTGCCCAAGGCAATCATCTAGAAAATGGGATCCGACACAATGGTTGTCGCCGATCACTCTTGGTGTAGCAACCCAGAGATGATATCACCCTCAGAGCCAAGGTTCTGCACTGAGCAGTTCATGTGAATCACTTCCTTGCACTGTTTCCTCGGCACTTTCGCGCGAGGAGTAAACTCCTAGGGCTTAGACCAACAAATGTCTCTTTTAGTCTTTGCTTCTATTGTACAACTTTGTTTTAGGTCTAAAAGGTAAGAGCTGTACTCAATGAAAAGCAACTGACAGGTTCTTATAGTCTTAATGCCAGCCTCTAGCCTAGGCACGCAGTGGCTCCTTGGATTAGCCACTTTGGGGGCAATCTGGATTGCATCATCCCCCCTGCCAATGGCGCTCCTAGTGATCGCGAAGTGGCGCCAACCACCAAGAAAGACCTTGCAATGTTCTAAGATATCTCTTAGAACCTTCCCCTCCTCCTTTTTGTCACAAAGAGAAGTGGTCACTCGCCTGGGATTTGACCTAATGACCTCTCTCTCCACAGACTAACTCTGGAACTTCTAAGCCACAAGGAGTTGTCATAGGTAGTGTTTGCTGTCTTACTATCTAGTTAAGACCAAGAGGATTTGCTCCAAACAGCAATCCATGCCTTGTCTATCTGAACCTGACTTAGAAGACTTACTCCAAGGGAGCAGTGCATGCCTAGTCCGTCCTGTACCTGTCCAAATGTCAGCCATGGACAAGGAGCATATCAGGTCAACAAACTTCCCCTTGCACTTTGTCCATTAGCTGTGAGATCTCTCCTCTCTCCACCAGTCTTGGACTCAATCTTTGTCTGGTGCGTTGACCATACCGGTGCCTCCAGGACCTGCAGAGTGGAATTTGGTGTCTAGCGCCTTTGTCATGCAATCTGCGAGCATCTTCTTGGTCTCCACGTATTCCAGGCCCACGATCTCCTTTGCAACCAGGTCGCATGAGTAGTGGTATTTGATGTCGATGTACTTGGTCCGCAGGGAGATGACATCATCTTATGCGATTTTCATGGCACCCTTATTGTCGATGCGGACCTCTCTTCCCTTCGTTTCTCGCACATTCATCTCAACAAGCAAACTGCGTAGCCACAGTATCTCATTACAAGTTTGTGACAGAGCGATGTACTCTGCCTCAGCGGTAGAGAGGGAGACACTGTCTTGCTTTCTGCTTGTCCGAGAGACTACACCACCGTTCAAGAGGCGCACAAAGCCCGAGGTGGACTTTCTGTCATTCATTCTTCCTCCCCAGTCAAAGTAAGATTAGCATACCAGTCATAGCACGTAAAAATCCTTCTTGGCCTCTTAAAAGGAGTCCCATGTCTCGGGTCTTCTGTAGATAGCTCATGATGCGTTTGACTGCTTGCCAGTGTTGTAGTCCTGGATTGCCCACAAACCTGCTCACTTGTCCCACAGCATAGCAAATGTCAGGGCATGTTCCTACCATGGCCTACATGAGGCTGCAAACAGCAGACTGGTAGGGAATGTTCTCTATCTCACGCGGTTATGCTTTTAAGCTCGGGCTCATGGAGAAGGAGAGCTTGATGTCTATTGTCACGGGTGTGCTGACGGGCTTGCAATCCTCGATGTTGTAGTGCTAGAGGACCTCCATGATGTACTTGGTCTGGTTCAGCTCGATGGTGCATGCTACTCGATTATAGTGGACGGCTATCCCAAGGTCCAACGCGAGCAAATCCATGTCCTTCATCTTGAACGTGTTGCTGAGATCTGTCTTTAGCTTGTTCAACAGGTCGACCGACGACGAGCACATGATGAGGTCATCCACGTGTAGTGCAACTAGTATCTGTTGGAACTGGAGGAGAGAGGGAGCCTTGGAGCAGCGAGCATGTGGGACTGGAAGGGCATCACTTGTGCTGAAGAATGGTTATTGAATCACTCAAAATGATGGAGTACACATAGAGCTAGAGCTTGGGCAAGTCAGCCCTCTCACAAGCCACAGCACTTAGCCATGGAGGCTAAGGCTCACACACTAGAGTCCATAAACTCACACAAGAGAGGAAATCAGCCTAGCAATCAGGCTGACCACTCACACACAGCCTAGAGAGCTAGAAAATGCTCTCATGGCACACTCCTAGTGGTCACATAACCCACAATCCCATGGAGAATCGCCATGTGTCCATGGCTAGCACACAAGGATCTCACCTCACCTAGAAGTCAAGGAGAGGTACCTTTTTCCTAGTCAGCACACTCTGACACGGCAACCCAAGAATCTACGACCGTTTTGGATATTTCTCCCATCAGGTCTTAACCCTGGACCTCTTGCCTTCTTCTTTTCTCAGGCTAAGGCATGGAGCCATCGCCCATGGTCACCTGGATATCAGCGGTCGATGACCCTAGAAACTATGAAAATTCATATATCCTAATCCGACCGATGGATCGGCCTCAAACTTGGACCGTTGACAATTTGCCACCTGATCTATCCAATGCTGAAGTCAGATTGACGATCGGAGGAAATCCCTGGTGCTTTCTTGTAACTTGCTTCTATGGACCTGTAACTGAGCCGGATGGCCCCTTTTCCAACAATCTTCCACTTTTGCCGCAGCCAGAGTGGGCTGAGTCCACATGCCTTCATGAAGAACTGTTGCGTCTCACGGGTCACTGGCTTGGTGCAGAAATCAGCGACCTACTTGCTAGTTGGAGTAAACTCTAGCTTGATAGCACCCTCCTGCACCATGTGCCTGATGAAGTGATATGCGATGTCAATATGCTTGGTGCGTGTATGGTGCTCAGGATTCTTGGCGAGTGCGATTGCGCTCTGGTTGTTGATGCGCACAGGAACTGGAATTGTAGCACTCCCACTCATCTCTGCCATGAGACGCTGAAGCCAAACTGCTTCCTTGGCTCCAAAGATGAGGGAGATGTACTCAGCTTCTGTGCTTGAGGTAGCCACGACCACCTGAAGCTTGCTGCACCAGCTAATGGCCCAACCATTCATGAGGAATACATGTCTAGAGATGGACTTGCGGTCCTGAGGGTTTGAAGCCCAATCTGCATCTGTGTAGCCGATTATGCTATTCTCGTTGCCGTTGTAGGTGATGCCGATGTTGATGGTTCCTGTGAGGTAGCGGAAGATCTGCTTCATTGCCTTTTGGTGCTTAGCCCGGGACTGGCCATGTGCTGGCTCACAGCGCTAACACCCTGTGCGAGGTCTAGCCTGGTTGCCACCATCAGGTACATGAGATTGCCGACGTCCCTCTGGTACTTCAGCCACTCAGCTGCATCCGCTTCTTTATTGAAGCTCACGAGGTACTGCCGCGTCTCCAACGGCATGCGGATGGGCTTGGCCTCTGCCATGCCGAACGGCTGCGAAACATCCTTGATATAACTGCTCTGCTGCAGCGAGAGAGAGCGTCATTTGCCGTCACGCGTGATCTGAATACCAAACAAGTATGATGCCTCTCCGACATCAGACATGTGGAAGCGCTCCTGCATGGCCTTCTTGAACTCCTGTAGTGCAGACATGCTGTTTGAAAGGCGGAGCATGTCATCCACATACACGATGATGAGCACATCATGACCATGTTGCCAGCGATAGACACTCTAGTCACACTCACTACGCTCAAACCCCATGCACTATAACGCCGCATCCAACTTCTGGTTCCAAGCACGCGACGCTTGCTTGAGGCCATACAGCGACTTTTGCAGCTTGCAAACGAGGTTCTCCTGGCCATCCATGACGAATCTCTCCGGCTGCTCCATGTAAATCTCCTCCTCCAGGTCACCGTTTAGGAATGCCATTTTGACGTCCATGTGGTGGACCTCAAAGTCCTCTCCTGCTGCATAGGAAAGGAGCGTATGCACAGAGGCAAACTTTGCAACAGGAGCAAAGGTTTCCGTGTAGTCGATGCCTTCCTACTGCGAGTAGCCCTCGGCGACCAGCCTCTCCTTGTACTTGTTGAGGTTGCCATTTGCACCCCTCTTCTTCTCAAATACCCACTTGCACTTGATTACCTTCCGTCCAAGTGGACACTCAGTCAGTTGCCACGTACCGTTGTCAAGCTGCGACTATATCTCTTGCTGCACAGCTTGTACCCAATCTGCTGCATCTGGTGCCGACATGGCCCCCTTGTACGACATCGGCTCATCAGAGTCTGCTACAATTGTGACATTCATTTGGTCTGGTTTCTGGAGCATCCTGAAATGCCCGCGCTCACCATGCTTGTAGCGCACCCTGAGAGGGTACCTGCGACCTGGTGCTAGAGCCTTAGCAAGCGGCTGGCACGGTGCTGCCGGCACAACTGCTTCTACTGATGGTGGTGCATCTTCTCCTCTGCTTTCGTCGATCAGGCCGTTGTATCTGCTACGTCAGACATGGGAGAATAGAGGGGTTCTTCCACTGTCACAATAGAGGAAGGATCAGGATAAGCACGGTCAAGGAGAATGTCTACTCCCACTGCCTCGTCAGCTGCTGCTTCTGCTGCCTCTTCAGAGACAATGTTGGTGCCGATGACATTGCTCTCGTTGAAGACGACATCCGTGGAGATGATGACATGGCCTGTATCCCTCTTGTAGAGGGAATACACCTTGCTTGCCACGTCGTAGCCTATCATCAGTATCTATGCGCTCTTTGCGTCCCACTTTTGCCGCTTCTCCTTTGGCACGTGCATGTGCGCCAAGCTACCAAACGCGCGAAGATGATCCACGCTTGGGTTGTTGCCGAACCGCGCCTCGTACGGCTTCATCTGCTCCAAGGCCTTGGTTGGACTGCGGTTCTTGATGTACACCGTAGTGCTCACTGCTTCCCCCCAAAAGTCGTAGGTGAGCCAAGCCGCGTGTAACATGGAGCGTGCCGACTCATCGATGGTGCGATTGGCGCGTTCTGCTATGCCGTTCTGCTACTGCAAGTATAGCGCGGTGCGCTGCACCTTAATGCTTGTTGCTGTGAGGAAGTCCTAGAACTCCTTGCTCAGGTACTCTCCACCAAAAACGCTGCATAACGCCTTGATTTTCTTGCTAGTCTAGCTCTCCACCATGGCCTTGAACTCCTTGAACCTGTCAAAGCATTAGTCCCTGTAGGAAAGGAAGTACAAATCAGTGTAACGGTTGAAACCATCAATGAAGGTGAGAAGATACCTAGAGCCTCGAAAGCTTTGGGTCTGCATCGGGCCACACAAGTCTGTGTGGACCAGCTCCAGCACCTCCGTCGCGCGCTCCCCTGCTCCACAAAACGCCTCGTGATGCTGCTTCCCCTCCAAACAGCCGATGCACAACTGGTGCTTAAAGTTAGAGGTGGTGGACAAATCACGCACCATTTGCTTTATTTGAAGTTGGTGCAAGGTGCGCATGCCGATGTGACCATAGTGCGCATGCCGGATTTTACCATCTGTGGCCTGCAGCACTGCTGCAAGACTCTGCTCGCGCGGGATCTTGGTCACCCCCATCAGGCGGTACATGTCGCCTTCCTTCACCGACGTGGCCAACTCCTCTCCGGTTTCCTTGTCGAGGAAGTAGCCACAATCTTCGTCAAAGACGACTCGCAGTCCTGTGTTGGTGAGAGAGGATACTGAGAGGAGATGGAATGTAGCATTAGGTACGTACAGCACGCCATGGAACACTGCCACCTCAATGCCACGTGCGGTCACCAACCACATCTCCATAATGCCAATCCCCTCACCATATACCACCCGATCATCACCCAAAGCAGTCGGACGGGGGGGGAATGGAGAGCAGCTGTGTAAAATATTCCTTGTGGTGCGTGAGGCTCGTGGTACACCCGGAATCCTTGTACCACGCCAGATCCGCCTTCTCCTTCTACGACATGTCAGACTTTGCCATGAAGAGGCTGTCGCGCACCTCCTTGGCAACGTTCATGGTTCCAAAATGGCGCACGCCAGTCTGGTTCTGCTACTGCTGTTCCTGACGTTGCTGTGACTGCTCTTGCTGTTACTGTGGAGGTTGTTGCATTTGCCGCTGCTACTGCTGCTCCTTATGGTCCCTCTTGATCTTGAAGAACTCTTTCTTGTAATGCCCCTCTTAGTGGCACTTGCCCTTCTTCTTGCCTCTCTGTTGCCTGGACTGCTGCTGCTACTAGTTGCGTGAGCCCATGGCCATGAAAGCTGCTTCACTGTTACTGCTGCCGCCATTGCGCTTTGCTACATTGCGACGTAGTTCTACCTGCACCAGGTGCGTGCAGATGAAGTCCAGGTCCAGAGTCGGCTGGCACTCCAATGTCTCTCGCACTGTGTCATAGCTCGTTGGGAGTCCCCTCAGCAAGAGGAGGACGAAGCGCATGTCTTCCACGGGGTTGCCGACTGCTTTTAGCTGCTTTGCCAGCTCCTTTGCCCTGTCCAAGCACGCCTCCATTCCTTCGCCACCATGTATTCTCAATGCCATCATCTTCTCCTCCAAAAGCATGAGGAATGGAGGATCCTTGCTCTCATACTTCTTGCACAACATGTCCCACCCCTCTTTTGCATTAGCCTTGTCACTCACGTACTGAAGATGCAGGTTGGAGATGGTGTTGACAAGCAGCCTGTAGGCCTGCCTGTCCTTCTTCTTCCACTCCTCGTATGCCGTTGCTACAGTTGTAGATGAACTTGCATCTGCTACACCTTTCTGCGACGTCTTCCCCGCCACCACTTCTGTTGCGGTGATGCCTTTGTCTGTGGAGGCGGAGCGCGCTCCTCGCCGCTCACCACCTCCCATAAGCCCCTCACCTCCTAAAGGAGGCGGGTATGGATCTTCCAAAACATGAAGTTGGCACGTCCTTCCAGCCTCTCCAAGGGCTGGGCTGCTGTAACCGCGCTGCTGCTGCCATTTTGAGCCTTGGTGATGCTCCGCGCTGCCCTTGAGTGGCGGCGCTACCCCTGCTTCTACTGCTTTTTCAGCGAGAAATCTGTGTAAAAGAATATGTACTGTAGAGGCCAGCAGACTGGGAATTTTGAGAAACTAAGCCCACCACTGGAACATTTAGCTCAAAACCTTTCAGATCGACTCGGAAAACAGGGTCATCAATAGGGGATTTTTAGAGATATGCCCTTTTGAAAACAGGGTATGCTTCTGCTCCTACTCCAGCTCACACCAGCCAGCTTGTAAACGACGTTTCTCCCAAATAACAATGGAATGCAAATACTTTTGCACTAATGGCAAGCTTAGGAAAGATACTTCAATTCGTATGTGCCACTGTTTATATTTGAAAAAGAAATTAGAGAGTTACTGTCATCACAAGGCGACAGTCTTATTCTGAGAGAAGAGTGTAGCCCTGGCGGACCTCGTTTTGAGCAAAACTCTCAATCCAAAAGTTGGATCTTCGCGATGTTAGGCTCGTTGGAAAGCTTGTCTCTTGAACTTGAAGATCTCGTGGTCGATCTTGAAAACATGTGAAGGTTTGACCCCAACCCGTCACTCTCAAAGTGACGGCCTGTGCTAGTTGAAAGTGGCAGAACTTGGCTCTTGTACCAAGTGTTGGAACTGGAGGAGAGGGGGAGCCTTGGAGCAGCGAGAATGTGGGACTAGAAGGGCATCATTTGTGCTGAAGAATGGTTGTTGAATCACTCAAAATGATGGAGTACATATACAGCTGGAGCTTGGGCAAGTCAGCCCTCTCACAAGCCACAACACTTAGCCATGGAGGCTAAGGCTCACACACTAGAGTCCATAAACTCACACAAGAGAGGAAATCAGCCTAGCAATTAGGCTGACCACTCACACACAACCTAGAGAGCTAGAAAATGCTCTCATGGCACACTCCTAGTGGTCACATAACCCAAAATCCCATGGAGAATCGCCATGTGTCCATGGCTAGCACACAAGGATCTCACCTCACCTAAAAAGTAAGGAGAGGTACCTTTTTCCTAGTCAGCACACTCTGACAAGGCAACCCAAGAATCTAGAACCTTTTTGGATAACTCAGACTCAATGTCAAAGTACGTCGTTTTGTCAGTCTGCACAGCCACTCTCCTTACAGCACCATCCTTCACTGGTACCATCTGCTAGTTCTTAGGTGCCTGATCACCTAACTAGAGCAATACAACCCACTCTCCTGATTTAGGAGCATTGACAGGGTCCAGCGACTCTCCCTTGTCGAGCGTCCTTTTATCAAACTCGACATCTCGGCTCATGATGAGCTTCCCAACCGCTTGGTTCCACAGCCTGTACGCCTTGTGTGCGGTGTCATATCCGACCATTATACACCTACGAGCACGTGCATCTAGCTTGCCATTTTTTCCCACGTTGACCTTTGCCCAGGCAGTACAGACAAAGACCCTCAAGTGTCGGGCATCTGGCTTCTTCCCTGACCAAGACTCTTGTGGCGTCCTGAGCTGCTTCTCTTGCTACTTCTTACCACGCCTTCCAAGCGCGCCTACCGGAGTGAGATTCACAAGGTAGCAAGCAGTTCTTGCAGTTTCAGCCTAGAAGCAAGGTGGGAGTTTGGCATCAAAGAGCTTGCTTTGAATCATGCCGCGGATAGTCTGATTCATCTGCTTGGTAATGCCATTACTATGTGGTGTGTAAGGCGTGGTGGTCTGGTGGTTGATGCTATGTAGGCTAAACCAGCCGTTGCATGCCACGTACTCACCACCAATGTCCATGCGCAGTGCATTGACCTTCTTGCTTGTTTGCCGCTCTACCATTGCGACAAAATCTTGAAGCTTCTCCTTGACCTCTCCTTTTTTCTCCAAGAAGTAGATCCATATCTTGCGACTGTGCTCATCAATGAAAGTCAAGAAATACTTGCTGCCGCCGTTTGAAGGGTTGCGGAATGGTCCGCACACATTTGAGTGAATCAGGTCCGAGATTGCTGCCGCACATTGCCTATTACGCTCAAATGGCTTTCTCTTTGCCTTGCCTTGTGGGCATGGCTCACACAGCGTCTTACACTTTCCTTCATCCTTGGCCTTGCATCCTTCCATCCCATGACAACATTTTGTGCTACTGCATAGCTTGTAGTGTACTTTCTACCACATGGCCAAACCGCCTGTGCCACAGCTTAGGATTTGTGTCGGTGGAGTTGGTCATCATGGTGATGGCTTGTGGTGCAATATCAGGCCTTGGAGACTTGGGCTCTTCAACCGCCGCATATCCCTCATTTGTACTCTCAAGGGGTTTGGTCTACAGCATGTAGAGCCCATCAATTCTTACACTTGTGCGACAGCACTCTCCTTGGGATAGGAGATCTTGATGCCCTTGTTCTTGACAATCGTGGCGTCTTCCTCCGTGAAGACGACCGTAATGTCGTGATCTGTTTTTTAGGATAGTGACAAGGGGTTTGGGACAAAAGACCGCATGTAGACGACGTTTTCTAGCTTCAAGTGTTTTTCAATACCGCTTATACTGATGATGATCAACTTATCTCCCTAGCCTTGCACATGGACAAGGATGCCGTTGGAACATATGAAGCACATTTCAATGTCCCCAATGCAGATAAACACATCCTCCTCTCTTGAAGAGTGGTGGTTCATACCAAAGTGGAGCCCATAGGCTCCACGCTTGAGCAGTGGTACTCCCTTGGTTCCCGGCACGCTCTGAGCCATCATGTTAGTCAACTCCCTCTTATGAACCTACCTGAGGCGATGGTCTAGAAAACGGGTTGCCACACAATGGATCTCGCGGACTTCTCTTGGTATTGCAACAAAGAGATTATATCACCCTTTGAGCCAAGGTTCCACACTGAGCAGTTCATAGGAATCACTTCCTTGTATTGTGTCCTTAGCACCTGGTCACTTTCGCTCGAGGAGAAATGTCTTGGGGCTTATACCAACCAAAGTTTTCTTAAGTCTCTGCCTCTGATGATCAACTCTGTTAGGAGTCTTAAAGGTGAAAACTGTACTCAATGATAGGCACCTCACATGTTCTTATAGTCTTAGAGCCAGCCTCTAGCCTAGGCGTGCAGTGGCTCCTTTGATGAGCCACTTTGGGGGAAATCTGAGTTCCATCATCCCCCTTGCGTACATGGCACTCCCTGTGACCACCAAGTGGCACCAGCCACCAAGAATATTGGAATAGGAGCCATCCGTTTCAGGTCCACAGGAGCAAGTTCCAGGAAAGTACTAGATGCCTACTCCGATCATCGACCTAACTTCACCATTGGAAAGATCAGGTGGCAAAATGTCTACGGTCGAAGTTTGAGGCCGATCCAACGGTCGGATTAGGAGATATGAATCTTTGAAGTTTTTAGGATCATCGACCACCGATATCCGGGTGACCATGAGCGATGGCTCCATGCGTTAGCTTGAGAAAAGAAAATAGGCAAGAGGTCGAGGGTGAAGACCCGATGAGAGAAATATCCAAAAAGATCCATGTGTGCTAGCCATGGACACCTAGCAATTCTCCATGGGATTGTGGGTTATGTGACCACTAGGAGTGTGCCATGAGAGCAATTCCTAGCTCTCTAGGTCGTTTGTGAGTGGTCAGCCTGATTACGAGGCTGATTTCTTCCCTTGTGTGAGATTATGGATACTAGTGTGAGCCTTAGCCTCCATGGCTAAGTGGTGTGGCTTGTGAGAGGGCTGACTTGCCCAAGCTCTAGCTTTATACTTACTCCATCATTTTGAGTGATTTAATAACCATTCTTCAGCACAAGTGATGTCCTTCCAGTCCCACATGCTTGCTGCTCCAAGGCTCCCTCTCTCCTCCGGTTCCAACACTTGGTATCAGAGCCATGTTCTGCCATTTTCAGCCAGCACAGGCCGTCACTTTGAGAGTGACGGGTTGGGGTCACACATTCTACAAATCTGACAATCAACTACCGCTTGAAATCTTCAATTTCAACAGACAAGCTTTCCAATGAGCACAAGATGGCAAAGATCCAACAGTCGGATTGAGAGTTATGCTCAAAACGAGGTCGGTCAGAGGTACACTCTTCTCTCTGGGTAAGACTGTCGCCTTGTGATGACCGTAACTCTCTCGCTTCTCTGTCAAACTTAAAAAGTAGCACATATCAATTAAATTATTTTTCCTAAGCTTTCCATTGGTGTAAAGATATTTCCATTCCATTGGTACGTTTCGGAGAAAAGCCATTTACAAGCTGGCTGGCGTGAGCTGGAGTAGGAGCACAAGTATACCCTTTTTTCAAGAGGGCATACCTTTCAAAATCCCCTGTTGATAACCCTATTTTATGAGTCGATCTGAAAGGTTTTGAGCTGAGTTTTCTAGTGGTGGGCTCAGTTCTCCAAAATTCCCTGTGTGATGGCCTCTACAGTCCATTTTCTGTCAAACAAATTTCTGGCAAAAGTTGCAGCAGAAGCAAGGGTAGGGTCGCCACTCAAGGGCAGCGCTGGGGATCACCACAGCTCAAAATGGCAACAGCAAGCGTGGTAACAGCAGCCCAGCCCTTGGAGAGGTTGGAAGGATGCGCCAACTTCACATTTTGGAAGATCCGTACTCGCCTCCTTTTTGAGGAGAGGGGCTTGTGGGAGGTGGTGAGCGGCGACGAGCGCGCTCCGCCTCCACAGGGAAAAGGTATCACCGCAGGGGAGGTGGTGGTGGGGAAGACGCTACAAAAAGGTGTAGCAGATGCAAGTTCATCTACAACTGCAATAGCGGCATATGAGTGGAAGAAGAAGGACAGGCGGGCCTATAGGCTGCTTGTCAACACCATCTCTAATTGANGGGAAAAGGTATCACCGCAGGGGAGGTGGTGGTGGGGAAGACGCTACAAAAAGGTGTAGCAGATGCAAGTTCATCTACAACTGCAATAGCGGCATATGAGTGGAAGAAGAAGGACAGGCGGGCCTATAGGCTGCTTGTCAACACCATCTCTAATTGAATACGTGACTGACAAGGCTACTGCAAAAGAGGGGTGGGACACGTTGTGCATGAAGCAAGAGAGCAAGGGTCCTGCATCCCTCATGCTTTTGGAGGAGAAGATGATGGCGTTGAAAATGCAGGGTGGCGAAGGGATGGAGGCATACTTGGACAGGGCAAAGGAGATGGCGAAGCAGTTGAAAGCGGTTGACAACCCTGTGGAAGACACTTTGTTCTCCTCTTGCTTAGGGGACTCCCAACGAGCTATGACACGGTGCAAGAGACGTTGGAGTGCTACCGAACTCTCGACCTGTACTTCATCTACATGCACCTGGTGCAGGAAGAACTACGTCGCAATGCCGCAAAGCGCAATGGCGGTAGCAAAAGTAGTGAAGCAGCTTTCATGGCCATGGGCTCAGTCAACCAGCAGCAGCAGCAGTCTGGGCAGCAGAAAGGCAAGAAGAAGGGCAAGTGCCACTATTGTTAGAAAGAGGGGCACTACAAGAAAGAGTGCTTCAAGATCAAGAGGGACCAGAAGGAGGAGCAGTAGTAGCAGCAGCAAAAGCAGCAATCTCCACAGCAACAGCAGCAGCAGTCATAGCAACGTCACCAGCAGCAACAGCAGCAGAACCAGACCGGCGTGCGTTGTTTTGGCAACATGAACGTCGTTAAGGAGGTTCTCGACCGCCTCTTCATGGCGAAGTCTGACATGTCGCAGAAGGAGAAGGCGGATCTGGCATGGTACAAGGACTCTGGGTGTACCAAGAGCCTGACGCACCACAATGAATGGTTTAAGCAGCTGCTCTCCATTCCACCTGTTTGATTACTTTGGGTGATGATCGGGTAATGTTTGCTGAGGGGATTGGGATTGTGGAGATGTGGTTGGAGACCCCACGTGGCATTGAAGTGGGAGTGTTCCATGGCGTGCCGTATGTACCTGATGCTGTGTCCAACCTTCTCACAGTGTCCTCTCTCACCAACACAGGACTGTTTTGTAGCTACATCCTTGACAAGGAAACTGGAGAGGATTTGGCCAGGTCGGTGAAGGAAGGCGACATGTACCGAGTGCTGGAAGCGACCAAGATCACGCGCGAGCGGAGTCTTGCAATAGTGGTGCAGGCCATAGATGGCAAAATCTGGCATGCACCCCACGGCCATATAGGCATGCGCGCCTTGCAGCAACTTCAAACGAAGCAGATAGTGCGTAACTTGCCCACCATCTCTAACTTTGAAGAACAGTTGTATATCAGGTATTTGGACGGGAAGAAGCATCGCGAGTCGTTCTCTGGAGCAGGGGAGCACGTGAAGGAGGTGCTGGAGGTGGTCTACATAGACATGTGTGTCCCGATGTATCAAGAACCGCAGTCCAACCAAGGTCCTGGAGCAGATGACGCCGTACAAGGCGTGGTTCGACAAAAAGCCGAGCGTGGATCATCTTGCGCATTTGGCAGCTTGGCGCACATGCACGTGCCAAAGGAGAAGCGGCAAAACTTGGACTCAAAGAACGCGCAGATGCTGATGATTGACTAGAACGTGGCAAGCAAGGCGTATCGCCTCTACGAGAGGGATACAGGCAACGTCATCATCTCCACGGATGTCGTGTTCAATGAGAGCAACGTCATTGGCACCAACATTGTCTACGAAAAGGCAGCAGAACTAGCAGTTGACGAAGCAGTGGGAGGAGACATTCTCCCTGACCCCGTCACTCCTGATCCTTCCTCTATTCTAACAGTGGGAGAAGCCTTCTATTCTCCCATGTCTGATGCAGCAGATATAGCGGCCTCATTGAAAGAAGCAGAGGAAGAAGATGTACCACCAATAGCAGAAGCAGTTGTACTAGCAGCATCGCGCCAGTCGCCTGCTAATGCTCCAGCACCAGGTCGGAGGTACCCTCTTAGGATGCCCTACAAGCCTGGTGAGCGCGGGCATTTCTGGATGCTCTAGAAACCAGACCAGATGAACGTCGCAGTTGCCGCAGACTCTAATGAGCCAAGGTCGTACAAGGAGGCCATGGCGTCACTAGATGCAGCAGATTGGGTGCAAGTTGTGCAGTAGGAGATACAGTCGCAGCTGGACAACGGTACGTGGGAGCTCACTGGGCGTCCACCTAGAGGTAAGGTGATCAAATCCAAGTGGGTGTTCAAGAAGAAGCGGGGAGCAGATGGCAACCTGAAGAAGTACAAGGCAAGGCTTGTCGCCAAGGGCTACTCGCACAATGAAGGCATCGACTACACAGAAACCTTTGCTCTTGTTACAAAGTTTGCCTCTGTGCGTACGCTCCTTTCTTATGCAGAAGCAGAGGACTTTGAGGTCCACCACATGGACGTCAAGATGGCGTTCCTGATTGGTGACGTGGAGGAGGAGATTTACATGGAGCAACCGGAGGGGTTCGTCATGAATGGCCAGGAGCGCCTGGTTTGCAAGCTGCAGAAGTCGCTGTACGGCCTCAAGCAAGCGTCGCGTGCTTGGAACCAGAAGTTGGATGCGCCGCTACAGTGCATGGGGTTTGAGCGCAGCGAGTGTGACTGTAGCGTGTATTGCTGGCAGCATGGTCATGAGGTTCTCATCATCATCGTGTATGTGGATAACATGCTCCTCCTCTCCAACAGTATGTCTGCACTATAGGATTTCAAGGATGCCATGCAGGAACGCTTCTAGAACTTTGATCTCGGGGATGCATCATACTTCCTCGGTATTCAAATCTCGTGTGAGCGCAAATCACGCTCTCTCTCTCGTTACAGCAGAGCCGCTATATCAAGGATGTCTTGCACTGGTTCGGCATGGCAGAGGCCAAACCGATCGGCACGCCGCTGGAGACGGTAGTACCTCGTGAGTTTCAAAGGAGAAGCAGATGCAACTGAGCGGCAGAAGTACTAGAGTGCCATCGGCAGTCTCATGTACGTGATGGTTGCAACCAGGCCGGACCTCTCACAGGCTGTTAGCGCTGTGAGCCAGCACATGGCCAATCCAGGACTATGTGTGACCATTCTTCAGCACAAGTGATGCCCTTCCAGTCCCACATACTCGTTGCTCCAAGGCTCCCTCTCTCCTCCAGTTCCAATATCTTCCTGGTCTCCATGTATTTGAGGTCCAGGATCTCCTTTGTGACCAGGTCACATGAGAAATGGTCTGTGATGCCGATGAACTCAGTCTGCCGAGAGATGACATCATCCTGATCCATTTCATTGTACTCTTGTTGTCTATGTGGACCTTTATTGCCTCCGTTTTTGGTACTTTCAACTCAGGAAGCAAATTGTGTAGCCACTATGTATCCTTGCATGCTTCTGATACAGTGTTACTTTCTGCTTCAGCAGTAGAGAGGGATACACAGTCTTGCTTTCTGCTTGCCCAAGAGACTACACCACCGTTCAAGAGGGACACAAAGCCCGAGGTTGACTTTTTGTCATCCATTCTTCCTTCCCAGTCGGTCTCCGTGTAGCACACTAGCGGCAGGGGGTTAGATCCTTCTTGGCCTCCAAACTAGATACCCATGTGTCAGGTTTTCTATAGATAGCGCATGATAGGCTTGACTTCTTGCTAGTGCTGTGGCCCCGGATTGGCCACAAACCTGCTTACTTGTCCTAAAGTATACCAAATGTCAAACAGTGTTCCTACCATGGCATACATGAGGCTACCAACAACAGACTAGTAGGAAATGTTCTCCATCTCACGCCTTCTTCTTTCGTGCTGGGGCTCATGGAGGAGGAGAGCTTGTTGTTGATTATTATAGGTGTGCTGATGGATTTGCACTCCTCCATCTTGTAGCGATTGAGGATCTCCATGATGTACTTGGTCTGGTTCTACTCGATGGTACCTGCAGCTTGATTGCGGTGGACGGCTATCCCGAGGTAGAATTTGAGCGGACCCATGTCCTTCATCATGAACCTTCTGCTAAGGTCTGTCTTGAGCTTGTTGAACAGCTCGACCGATGACGAGCAAATGATCAGGTCATCCACATACAGTCCAACCAGCATCAAACCTTGGTCATCCTCTCGCACATAGACAGTAAGGTCGTTCTTGTTGACCTGATATGCTCCTCGTCCATGGCTTTCATTTGGACAGGCATAGGACGGACTAGGCATGCACTTCTCTCTTGGAGTAAGTCCCCTAAGTCTGGTCCAGATAGACAAGGCATGCACTGCTCCTTTGGAGCAAGTACCCTTGGTTTGAACTGGATTGTATAGACAGCAAACACTAGCGAGGACAACTCTTAGCCTAGACATTCCAAGGTTAGTCTCTAGAGCGAGAGGTCCCTAGGTCAAATCCGAACCAAGTGACTAGTTTTCTTTGTGACCAAAAGGGGGACAAGAAGGTTCTAAGAGACATCATAGAATATTCAAAGGTCCTTCCTGGTGGTTGGCGCCACTTGGCGGTCACAAGGAGCCCCATGTACGTAGGGGGGATGATGCAATCCAGATTGCCCCCAAAGTGGCTCATCTAAGGAGCCACAGCATACCAAGGCTAGAGGTTGGCTCTAGGACTATAAGAACTTGTAAGTTGCCTGTAATTGAGTATAGTTCTTACTTTTGAGACTCCTCACAGAGTTATCCACCAGAGGTAGACACTGAAGAAGCATTGGTTGGTCTAAGCCGTGGAAGCTTGCTCCTTGAGCGAAAGTGACCAGGTGCTAAGGACTCAGTGCAAGGAAGTGATTCCTATGAACTGCTCAGTGTGGAATCTTGGCTCTAAGGGTGATATCATCTATTTGTAGTAATACCTAGAGTGGTTGGCAGGAAAAACTACGTCGGAACCCGTTTTCTAGATCGTTGCCTCAGGCAAGTTGACAAAGGGTTATGGGCCCTTTGTCAACTGACAAGTGTGGGCCACACTTACTAGCTATAAGACACGCTTTTGCGCACTCTCTTGCCCTCTCTGTCTTGTAGCGCGCATCAGCTCCATCAGCTCCATATGCTCAATCAGCTCTAACGGCGAGTGCTGGCACTCACTGAACAAGGGCCTAGGATTAGCTCTGTCCTTTGAGGTACAACCCTTGGGCCCTAACCTGGATAAGCTCTACCCTTGGAGGCACGACCCTTGGTTTTCTAGTGTACATCTTCTCTGTTTGCGAGTGATCAACGATTAAGGGGCAAGCGACGAATGTGCACCTTCTAAACCGATAGCAGACAACAGCCTACTTTAGCCTACATCGGCGAAGTAGAGAGCACAGAAGCACAGAAGCAATATGACGACACCCGGGACGCTCACTCTTGAGCAAGTCAACAGTAGGATGTCAAAGTTCACAAGGTTTGATTTTCCTTTGTGGAAATAACCATTTGAGATTGTCATGAGGGTGCGTGGCTACTTGAAGATGTAACTTGGAGAAGAGATTGAACTTCCAAAAACAAATCCTGGATATGAAGCGTAGAGTGTCAAAAATGACATGGCGCTTGCCATTCTTGTGACATTAGTGCATGAGTCACATCAGGTTCACCTCCAAGGTATCACACATGCATCAAAGGCTTATAAGAATCTTGTACGTGTAGACCAAGCAACGGCTCTTGCAAATCACCTCTTCATCCTTCAAAAGCTGATTTTGATGAGGGTGAGCGAGGGAGAATCGATTCTGGACCTATAAGAGTATGAAGGACTCCTGCAACAAGTGACCCAAATGAATTGGGAAATCGACACCAGCATGCAAGCCATGATCCTCCTCATGGCGCTACTTGAAAGCTAGGGTCCTCTAATCACTGTCTTTGGCAGTTGAAAGGAGGAGGATTTTGTTGGATCTGGAGGAGAGAGAAAGCCTTGAAGCAGCAAGTATGAGGGACTGGAAGGGCATCACTTGTGCTGAAGAATGGTTGTTAAATCACTCAAAATGATGGAGTACATATAGAACTAGAGCTTGGGTAAGTCAGCCCTCTCACAAGCTACACTAGTTAGCCATGGAGGCTAAGGCTCATACAGTAGAGTCCATAATCTCACACAAGAGAGGAAATCAGCCTAGCAATCAGGCTGACCACTCACAAACAACCTAGAGAGCTAGAAAATTCTCTCATGGCACACTCCTAGTGGTTACATAACCCACAATCCCATGGAGAATCGCCATGTGTTCATGGCTAGCACACAAGGATCTCACCTCACTTAAAAAGTAAGGAGAGGTACCTTTTTCCTAGTCAGCACACTCTGACAAGGCAACTCAAGAATCTAGGACCTCTTTGGATATTTCTTCCATCATGAGAAAAGAAAAAGGCAAGAAATCAAGGGTCAAGACTTCTTGCCTTTTTCTTTTCTCATGCTAAAGGCATGGAGCCATCGCCCATGCTCATCCAGATATCGACGGCCGATGACCCCAGAAACTTGGAAAATTCATATCTTCCAATCCGACCGTTGGATCGGCCTCATACTTGAACCATAGACATTTTGCCACCTGATTTTTCCATTGAAGAAATCCGATCAACGATCGGAGTAGGCATTTGGTCGTTTCCTGCAACATGTTCCTGTGGATCTGAAACTCAGCCGGATGGCTCCTTTCCCAATAATCTCCGACTTAACTGCAGTCAGAGTGGGCTGAGTCCACATGCCTTCATGCTGAACTACCGCTTCTCACGGGTCACTGGCTTCGTACAGAAATCAGCGACCTGCTTGCTAGTTAGAATAAACTCTAGCTTGATAACACCCTCCTGCACCATGTGCCTCATGAAGTGATATGCGATGTCAATGTGCTTGGTGCATGCATGGTGCTCAGGATTCTTGGCGAGTGTGTTTGCGTTCTGGTTGTCGACCCGCATAGGAACTCGAACTGCTGCACTCCCATTCATCTTCGCCATGAGACGCTGAAGCCAAAATGCTTCCTTGGGTCCAAAGCTGAGAGAGACGTACTCAGCTTCAATGCTTGAGGTGGCCATGACCACCTACTGCTTGGTACACCAGCTGATTGCTCCACCATTCATGAGGAACACATGTCTAGAGATGGACTTGTGGTCCTCAGGATTTGAAGACCAATCTGGGTCTGTATAGCCGATGATGATATTGTCGTTGCTGTTGTAGGTGATGTCGATATTGATGGTTCCAGTAAGGTAGCGGAAGACCCCCTTCACTACCTTCTGGTGCTCAGGTCCGGGGCTCGCCATCTGCTGGCTCACAACGCTAATAGCTGATGCGAGGTCCTGCCTGGTTGTAACCATTACGTACATGAGGCTGCCGACGGCGCTCTGGTACTTCTGTTGCTCAACTGCATTCGCTTCTCCATTGAAGCTCAGAAGGTACTACCGCGTCTCCAGCGGCGTGCCGATGGGTTTGTCTCATGCCATGCCGAACCGGTACAAGACATCTTTGATGTAGCGGCTCTACTGCAGTGAGAGAGAGCGTGATTTGCGGTCACGCATGATCTAGATACCTCGAAAGTATGATGCCTCTCCGAGATCAGACATGTGAAAGCGCTCCCGCATGGCCTCCTTGAACTCTTATAGTGCAGACATGCTGTTTGAAAGGAGGAGCATGTCATCCACATAGACGATGATGACGAGTACCTCATGACCATGCTATCAGCGATAGACGGTGTAGTCACACTCAGTGCGCATAAACCCCATGCAGTGCAATGCCGTATCCAACTTCTGGTTCCAAGCACGCAACGCTCGCTTGAGGTCGTACAGCAACTTCTGTAGCTAGTAAACCAGGTGCTCTTGGAAATCCATGACGAACCCCTCCGGATGCTCCTTGTAAATCTCCTCTTCCAGGTCACCGTTCAGGAACGCCGTGCTGACGTCCATGTGGTGAATCTCAAAGTCCTCGGCTGCTACATAAGAAAGGAGCGTGTGCACAAAGGCAAACTTTGCAACAGGAGCAAAGGTTTTCGTGTAGTCGATGCCTTTGTGCTGCGAGTAACCCCTAACAACCAGCCTCGCCTTGTACTTTTCCAGGTTGCCATCTGCTCCTCTCTTCTTCTTAAACACCCACTTGCACTTGATTACCTTTCATCCTGGTGGACACTCAGTACTCCCACGTACCGTTGTGGAGCGACGACTGTATCTCTTGCTGCACAGCTTGTACCCAATCTGCTGCATCTGGTGGAGCCATGGCCTCCTTGTATGATGTGGGCTCATCAGAGTCTGTTGCTATGGCAACGTTCATCTAGTCTGGTTTCTGGAGCATCCAGAAATGCCCGTGCTCACTAGGCTTGTTGTGCATCCTAAGAGGGTACCTCTGACCTGGTGTTGGAGCATTAGTAGGCAGCTTACGCGGTACTGTTGGCACAACTGCTGATGATGGTGCATCTTCTTCCTCTACTTCTGCCGATGAATCCATTGTATCTCTTCCATCAGACATGGGAGAAAAGACTGGTTCTCCCACTGTCACACTGGAGGAAGGATCAAGATAGATAAGGTCAGGAAGGATATCTGCTCCAACTGCCTCGTTAGCTGCTTCTTCTACCGCCTCTTCACAGACAATGTTGGTGACGATGGCGTTGCTCTCGTTGATGACAACCTCCCGAGAGATGATGACATGGCTAGTATCCCTCTCGTAGAGGTGATACGCCCTGCTTGCAATGTTATAGCCGATCATCAGCATCTGTGCACTCTTCGCGTCCCATTCTGCACCTTCTCCTTGGACACGTGCATGTGAGCCAAGCTACCAAATACACGAAGATAACCCATGGTTGGCTTCTTGCTGAACCACGCCCCGTACGGCGTCATCTGCTCCAGGGCCTTGGTTGGACTGCGATTCTTGATGTACACCGCATTGCACACTTCTTCCGCCCAAAAGTCGTAGGTTAGCCGAGCCACGTGCAGCATGGAGTGAGCCGACTCAACGATGGTACGGTTGGCGCGTTCTACTATGCTGTTCTACTGCGGTGAGTATGGCGCGGTGCGCTGCGCCTTGATGCCTGCTACTGCGAGGTAGTCCTGGAACTCCTTGCTTAGGTACTCTCCTCTACGGTCGCTACGCAACGCCTTGATCTTCTTGCCAGTCTGGTTCTCCACCATTGCCTTGAACTCTTTGAACCTGTCAAAGCACTAGTCCTTGGAGGAAAGGAAGTACACAAAAGTGTAACGGCTGAAATCATCAATAAAGGTGAGAAAACACCTAGAGCCTCCAAAGCTCTGGGTCTGCATCGGGCCACATAAATCTGTGTGGACCAGCTCTTGCACCTTCTTCATGCACCCCCTTGCTCCAGAGAACGCCTCGCGATGCTGCTTCCCCTCCAAACAGCCGATGCACAACTGTTGCTCAAAGTTAGAGATGGTGAGCAAGTCACACACCATCTGCTTTGTTTGAAGTTGCTGTAACGTGCGCATGCCGATGTGGCCGTAGCGCGCATGCAAGATTTTGGCATCTGTGGCCTGCACCACTGCTGCAAGACTCTGCTCGCGCGGGATCTTGGTCGCCCCCAGCAGGCGTACATGACGCCTGTCTTCACCGACCTGGCCAACTCCTCTCCGATTTCCTTGTCAAGGATGTAGTCATATTCATCGTCAAAGATGACTCATAGTTGTGTTTTTGGGAGAGAGGACACTGAGAGAAGATTGAACGCAGCATTAGGTACGTACAGCATGCCATGGAACACTCCCACTTCAATGCCACGCGGGGTCTCCAACCACATCTCCACAATCCCAATCCCCTCAGCATACAACACCCGATCATCACCCAAAGTAATCAAACAGGGGGAATGGAGAGCAACCGCGTAAACCACTCCTTGTGGTGCGTCAGACTCTTGGTACACCCTGAGTCCTTGTACCATGCCAGATCCACCTTTTCCTTCTGCAACATGCCAGACTTCGCAATAAAGAGGCGCTCGCTTACCTTCTTGGCCACTTTCATGTTGCCAAAATGGTGCACGCCGGTCTGGTTCTGCTTGTGCTGCTGTTGCAGCTGACGTTGCTGTGATTGCTGCTGTAGTTGCCGTGGAGATTGCTGCTTTTGCTGCTGTTGCTCCTTTTGGTCCCTTTTGAACTTGAAGCACCCTTTCTTGTAGTGTCTCTCTTTCTGGCAATAGTGGCACTTGCCTTTCTTCTTGCCCCTTTGTTGCCCAGACTGCTGCTGGTGCTGGTTGCATGAGCCCATGGCCATGAAAGCTGCTTCACTGCTGCTCCTACACCCATTGTGCTTTGTTGCATTGCGACAAAATTCTACCTGCACCAGGTATGTGTAGATGAAGTCGAGGTTAAGAGTCGTCTGGCACTCCATCGTCTCTCACACCGTGTCATAGCTTGTTAGAAGTCCCCTGAGCAAGTGGAGGAAGAAGCGCATATCTTCCACAAGGTTGCTGGCCGCTTTCAGTTGCTTCGCCAGCTCCTTTGCTCTGTCCAAGTACGCCTCCATCCCTTTGCCACCGTGCATTTTCAGCACCATCATCTTCTCCTCCAAAAGCATGAATGCATGATCCTTGCTCTCATACTTCTTGCACAATGTGTCCCATCCCTCTTTTACAGTAGCCTTGTCTCTCACGTATTGAAGATGCGGGTTGGAGATGGTGTTGACAAGCAGCCTGTATGCGTGCCTGTCCTTCTTCTTCCACTCCTTATATGCCGTTGCTACAGTTGTAGATGAACTTACACCTGCTGCACCCTTTTGCAGCGTCTTCCCCGCCACCACCTCCAGTGCTATAATGCCTTTTGCCTGTGGAGGCAGAGCGCGCTCGTCGCCGCTCACCACCTCCCACAAGCCCCTCTCCTCCAAACGGAGGCGGGTACGGATGTTCCAAAACATGAAGTTGGCACGTCCTTCGAGCCTCTCCAAGGGCTGGGCTGCTGTTACCATGCCTGCTCCTGCCATTTTGAGCTTTGGTGATGCTCAGCGCTGCCTTTGAGTGGCGGCGCTATCCTTGCTTGTGCTGCTGCTTCTGCGAGAAATCTGTCTGACAGAAAATGGACTGTACAGGCCAGCACTGGAAAATCTAGCTCAAACCCTTTCAGATCGACCCATGAAATAGGGTCATCAAGAGGGGATTTTTAGAGATATGTCCTTTTGAAAACAGGGTATACTGCTGCTCGTACTCCAACGCACACCAGCCAGCTTGTAAACAGCGTTTCTCCCAAACGTACCAATGGATTGCAAATATTTTTGCACCAATGAAAATTGTAGGAAAAATAATTCAATTTTGTCATGCTAATTTTTAGATTTGACAAAGAAACAAGAGAGTTATGGTCATCACAAGGCGACAGTCTTATTCAGACAGAAGAGTGTGGCAATTGCCGAGCTCCTTTTGAGCATAACTCTGAATCCAACCGTTGCATCTTCGCAAACTTGGGCTCGTTGGAAAGCTTGGTGCTTGAACTTGAACATCTCGTGGTTGCTCGTCAAATGTAGTGAAGGTTTAACCCAAACCCGTCACTCTCAAAGTCACGACCTGTGCTGGCTTAAAGTGGCAGAACTTGGCTCTGGTACTTCTGTCGCTCAGCTGCATTCGCTTCCTCATTGACGCTCACGAGATACTACCGCGTCTCCTGTGGCGTGCCGATGGGTTTTGCCTCTGCCATGCCAAACCGCTGGAAAACATCCTTGATATAGCGGCTCTGCTACATCGAGAGAGAGCGTGACTTGCGGTCACGCGTGATCTAGATTCCAAGGAAGTATCATGCCTCCCCGAGATCAGACATCTGGAAGCGCTCCTGCATGGTTTCCTTGAACTCCTGTAGTATAGACATGCCTTTGGAAAGGAGGAGCATGTCATCCACATAGACGATGATGATGAGCACTTCATGATCATGCTTCCAGCGATAGACAATGTAGTCACACTCATTGCGCTCAAACACCATGCACTCCAATGCCACATCCAAATTCTGATTCCAAGCACGCGACATTTGCTTGAGGCCGTATAGCGACTTTTGCAGCTTCCAAACGAGGTGCTCTTGGCCATCCATGACGAACCCCTCCGGCTGCTCCACGTAGATCTCCTCCTCCAAGTCACCATTCCAGAATGCTGTCTTGACATCCACGTGGTGAACCTCGAAGTCCTTAGCAAGTGTATAAGAGAGGAGCGTGCGCACAGAGGCAAACTTTGCAACAGGGGCAAACGTTTCTGTGTAGTCGATGCCCCCCTGCTGCGAGTAGCCCTTGGCAACCAGCCTCGCCTTGTACTTTTTCAGGTTACCATGTGCTCCCCGGTTCTTCTTGAACACCCACTTGTACTTAATCACCTTACGTCCAGGTGGACGCTTAATCACCTCCCACGTGCCGTTGTCCAGCTGCGATTGTATCTCCTGCTGTACGGCTTTTGCCCAATCTGCTGCATCCGGTGCAGTCATGGCCTCCTTGTATGACATTAGCTCATCAGAAACTGCTGCAATTGCGACGTTCATCTGTTCTAGTTTATGCAGCATCCACAAATGGCCGCGCTCACCAGGCTTGTAAGAGGGCACCTACGACCTGGTGCTGGAGCGTTAGCGGGCGGCTGGCGCGGTGCTGCTGGTACCTCTACTACTGCTCGTGGTGCTACATCTCGCGATGAGGCTGTTGTATCTGCTGCATTAGACATGGGAGAGTAGAGTGATTCTCCTACTGTCACAAGAGAGGAAAGATTGGGAGAGACTAGGTCAGGAAGGATTTTTTCTCCCACTGGCTCGTCAGCTCCTACGTCTACTGCCCCTTCACAGACAATGTTGGTGCCGATGACATCACTGGAAATGATGACGTGGCCTGTATCCCTCTCGTAGAGGCGATACGCCTTGCTTGCCACCTCGTAGCCAATCATCAATATCTGCGCACTCTTTGCGTCCCATTCTGCCGCTTCTCCTTGAGCACGTGCATGTGCGCCAGGCTGCCAAATGCTCGGAGATGACCCACGCTTGGTTTATTGCCGAACCACGCCTCGTACGGCGTCATTTGCTCCAGCACCTTAGTTGTACTGCAGTTCTTGATGTAGACCGCAATGCTCATGGCTTCAGCCTTGAAGTCGTAGGTCAGCCGAGCCGCGTGCAGCATGGAGCGCGCCGACTCCACAATGGTACGGTTGGCGCGTTCTGCTACACCGTTCTGCTGCGGCAAGTACGGCGCGGTACGCTACGCCTTGATGCCAGGTGCTGCGACGTAGTCCTGGAACTCCTTGCTTAGATACTCTCCACCGCGATCGCTGCGCAACGCCTTGATCTTCTTGCCAGTCTGGTTCTCCACCATATCCTTGAACTCCTTGAACCTGTCAAAGCACTAGTTTTTGGAAGGAAGGAAGTACACAGTAGTGTAACGACTGAAATCATCAATGAAGGTGAAGAAATACCTAGAGCCTTCAAAGCTTTGGGTCTGCATCGGTCCGCACAAGTCTGTGTGGACCAGCTCCAACACCTCCTTCGCACGCTCCCCTGCTCCAGAGAATGCCTCCCGGTGTTGCTTCCCCACTAAACAGCCGATGCACAACTGCTGCTCAAAGTTAGAGATGGTAGGCAGGTCACACACCATCTGCTTTGCTTGAAGCTGTTGCAAAGCGGGCATGCCGATGTGGCCGTAGCGCGCATGCTAGATCTCGCCATCTTTTGCCTGCACCACTGCTACAAGACTCTGCTTTTGCGGGATCTTGGTCGCCCCCAGCAGGTGGTACATGTCGCCCTCCTTCACCGACCTGGCCAAGTCCTCTCCTGTATCCTTGTTGAGGATATAGCCATAGTCATCATCGAAGACGACGCACGGTCCTGTGTTTGTAAGAGAGGAGAGTGAGAGGAGGTTGAATGCAACATCAGGTACATACACGTTGGGTCTCCAACCACATCTCCACAATCCCAATCCCCTCAGCATACACCACCACATCATCACCCATAGCGATAGGAGGGGGAGGGATGGACAGCAGCTGTGTAAACCACTCCTTGTGATGTGTGAAGCTCTTGGTACACCACGAGTCCTCGTACCATGCGAGATCCGCCTTCTCCACCTGCGACATGTCAGACTTCGCCATGAAGAGACGGTCGCGCACCTCCTTGGCCACATTCATGTTGCCATAGTGGCGCACACTAGCCTGGTTTTGCTGCTACTGCTGCTGCTGACGCTACTGTGACTGCTGCTTCTCTTGCTGCTGCTGTTGCTTTTGCTGTTGCTGCTGCGATGACTTGTGCTGCTGTTGCTCCTTCTGGTCCCTCTTGAGCTTGAAACACTCCTTTTTGTAGTGTCCCTCTTTCTGGTAATAGTAGCATTTCCCTCTCTTTTTGCCTTTCTGCTGCCAAGACTGCTGCTGCTGCTGTTGGTTGCGTGAGCTCGTGGTCACAAAAGCTGCTTCACTGCTGCCGCCGCCATTGTGCTTTGCTACATTGTGACGCAATTCCACCTGCACTAGGTGTGTGCAGATGAAGTCGAGGTCAAGAGTTGGCCGGAACTCCAGCGTCTCTCGCACCGTGTTGTAGCTGGTTGGGAGTCCCCTCAGCAAGAGGAGGATGAAGCGTGTCTCTTTCACAGGGTTGCCGGCCGCTCTCAGCTGCTTCGCCAGCTCCTTGCCTTGTACAGATACACCTCCATCCCTTCACCAACCTGCATTTCTAGCCCCATCATCTTTTCCTCCAAAAGCATGAGGAATGCAGGATCCTTGCTCTCATACTTCTTGCACAACGTGTCCTTCTCCTCCTTTGCACAGTAGCCTTGTCACTCACGTACTGAAGATGCGGGTTGGAGATGGTGTTGACAAGCAACCTGTAGGCCTGCCTGTCCTTCTTCTTCCACTCCTCATACACCGCTGGTACAGCTATAGAAGAACCCGCATCAGCTGCACCCTTTTGCGCAGTCTTCCCCGCCACCACCTGCGCTGCGGTGATGCCTTTTGCCTGTGGAACTGGAGCCGGCTCGTCGCCGCTCACCACCTCTCACAAGCCGCTCTCCTGCACAAGGAGGCGGGTACGGATCTTCCAAAACGTGAAGTTGGCGCGTCCCTCCAGCCTCTCCAAAGGCTGGGCTGCTGTCACAACGCCAGCTGCTGCCATTTTGAGCCTTGGTGATGCTCAGCGCTGCCCTTGGATGGCGGCGATACACCTGCTTCTGCTGCTGCTTCTACTAGAAATCTGTCATACAAAAAATGGACTGTAGATACCAACAGACTAGGAATTTTGAAAATCGGAGCCCACCACTGGAAAATACAGCTCAAAACCTTTTAGATCGACCCATAAGAAAAGGTCATCAACGGGGGATTTTAAAACATATGCCCTCTTGAAAACAGGGTATGCTTCTACTCTTACTCCAACTCAGACCAGCCAGCTTGTAAACGCCGTTTCTCCCAAACGAATCGATGGAATGAAAATATTTTTGCACCAATGGAAATCTTAGGAAAAATAATACAGTTTTCATGTACCATGTTTTAAATTTGACAAAGAAACGAGAGAGTTATGGTCATCACAAGGCGACAGTCTTACTCATAGAGAAGAGTGTAGCCCTGGCTGACCTCGGTTTGAGCATAACTCTCAATCCGACCGTTGGATCTTCACGATCTTGGAATCGTTGGAAAGCTTGTTTCTTGAACTTGAAAATATAGTGGTTGATCATCAAATCTAGTGAAGGTTTTACCCCAACCCGTCACTCTCAAAGTGACGGCCTGTGCTGGCTGAAAGTGACAGAACTTGGTTCTGATACCAAATGTAGGAACTGGAGGAGAGAGGGAGCCTTGGAGCAGCGAGCATGTGTGATTGGAAGGGCATCACTTGTGCTGAAGAATGGTTGTTGAATCACTCAAAATGATGGAGTACATATAGAGCTAGAGCTTGGGCAAGTCAGCCCTCTCACAAGCCACTAATTAGTCATGGAGGAAAAGGCTCACACACGAGAGTCCATAATCTCACACAAGGGGGGACATCAGCCTAGCAATCAGGCTGACCANTGGCTGAAAGTAACAGAACTTGGTTCTGATACCAAATGTAGGAACTGGACGAGAGAGGGAGCCATGGAGCAGCGAGCATGTGTGGTTGGAAGGGCATCACTTGTGCTGAAGAATGGTTGTTGAATCACTCAAAATGATGGAGTACATATAGAGCTAGAGCTTGGGCAAGTCAGCCCTCTCACAAGCCACAAGTTAGTCATGGAGGAAAAGGCTCACACACTAGAGTCCATAATCTCACACAAGGGGGAACATCAGCCTAGCAATCAGGCTGACCACTCACACAGGACCTAGAGAGCTAGAGAATGCTCTCATGGCACAATCCTAGTGGTCATATAACCCACAAACCCATGGAGAATCGCCATGTGTCCATGGCTAGCACACAAGGATCTCACCTTACCTAAAAAGCAAGGAGAGGTACCTTTATCCTAGTCAGCACACTCTGACAAGGCAATCCTAAGACCAAGGACCTTTTTGGACATTTCTCCCATCAGGTCTTGACCCTGGACTTCTTGCCTTTTTCTTTTTTCAGGCTAAAGCATGGAGCCATCGCCCATGGTCACCTGGATATCGACGGTCGATGACCCCAAAACTTCGAAAACTCATATCTCCCAAGCCGACCGTTGGATCGGCCTCAACCTTGGACCGTAGACATTTTGCCACCTCATCTTTCCAATGGTGAAGTTGGATTTACGATCGGAGTAGGCATCTGGTACCTTTCTGGAACTTGCTCCTGTGGACTTGAAACTGAGCCAGATGGCTCCTTTTCCAACAATCAACAGGGGATTTTTAGAGATATGCCCTTTTGAATACAGGGTATGCTTCTGCTCCTACTCTAGCTCACACCAGCCAGCTTATAAACGGTGTTTCTCCCAAACGTACCGATGGAATGCAAACATTTTTGCACCAATGGAAAGCTTAGCAAAATTAATTCAATTTATATGTGCTACTTTTTGAATTTGACAAAGAAACGACAGAGTTATGGTCATCACAAAGCGACAGTCTTACTCAGAGAGAAGAGTGTAGCCCTAACCAACCACGTTTTGAGCATAACTCTCAGTCCGCCTATTGGATTTTTGCGATCTAGGATTTGATAAAAAGCATGTCTTTTGAACTTGAAGATCATGTGGTTGATTTTGAATACTCATGAAGGTTTGACTCCAACACGTCACTCTCAAAGTGTCGGCCTGTGCTGGCTGAAAGTGGCAGAACTTGGCTCTCATACCAAGTGTTGGAACTGGAGGAGAGAGGGAGCCTTGGAGCAGCGAGAATGTGGGACTGGAAGGGCATCATTTTGTGCTAAAACATGGTCAGCAAATCACTCAAAATGATACAGTACATATAGAGCTAGAGCTTGGGCAAATCAACCCTCTCACATGCTACACCACTTAGCCATGGAGGCTATGGTTCACACACTAGAGTCCATAATCTCACACAAGAGAGGAAACTGGCTTAGCAATCAGGCTGACAATTCACACACGACCTGGAGAGCTAGAAAATGCCCTCATGGCACACTCCTAGTGGTCACATAATCCAGAATCCCATGGAGAATCGCCATGTGTCCTTGGCTAGCACACAAGGATCTCACCTCGCCTAAAAAGCAAGGAGAGGTACCTTTTTCCTAGTTCGCACACTCTGACAAGGTAACCCAAGAATCTAGGACCTTTTTGGATATTTCTCCCATCAGGTCTTGACCCTGGACCTCTATCATTTTTGTTTTCTCAGGCTAAGGCATGGAGCCATCGCCCATGGTCACTTGGATATCAGCGGTCGATGACCCTGGAAACTCCGAAAATTCATATCTCCCAATCCGACTGTTGGATCGGCCTCAAACTTGGACCGTAGATAATTTGCTACCTAATCTTTCCAATAATAATGTCGGATTGACGATCGCAGTAAGCATATGGTACTTTCTTGGAACTTGCTTCTGTGGACCTGTAACTGAGCCGCATGGCTCCTTTTCCAACAATGCCTAGTCTGTCCTGTGCATGTCCAAACATCAACAATGTACAAGGAGCATATCAGGTTAACAAACACTCCCTTCTACCTTTGTCCTTTAGCTGTGAGATACCCCTCTCTACAGAAGTCTTGGCCTCAGTCTTCGTGTGCTTTGTTGACAATACCGATGCCTTGAGTACCTGCAGACTATAATTCGCTGTCCAGCTCCTTTGTCATGCAATCCGTGAGCATCTTCATGGTCTCCATGTATTCTAGGTCCATGATCTCCTTTACGACTAGGTCGCATGAGTAGTGGTACTTGTTGTCGATTTGCTTGATCCACGGGGAGATGACATCTTGTGCCATTTTCATTGCACTCTTATTGTTGATGCACACCTCTTTTCCTTCTTTCTGTGGCATTTTCATCTTGGGAAGCAAACGGTGTAGCCACTCTCTCTCCTTGCATGCTCATGAGAGAGCTATGTACTCTACCTCAGCGGTAGAAATGGAGACACAGTCTTGCTTTCTACTTGCCCAAGAGATTACACCACCATTCAAGAGGCACACAAAGCCTGAGGTTGACTTTCTCTTATCGATTCTTCCTCCCTAGTCGGCGTCTGTATATCACACTAGCCGGAGTGGGTCACAATTCTCCTTGGCCTCCAAATTGGAGTCCCATTTTTCGTCTCTTCTCTAGATAGTACATGATGCGCTTGACGTCTTGCCAGTGTCATGGCCCTAGATTGGCCACAAACCTGCTCACTTGTCCCATAGTAAAGCAAAGGTCAGGGTGTGTTCCTACCATGCCATACATGAGGCTGCCCAAAGCAGACTGGTATGGAATGTTCTCCATCTCATGCCGTACTGCTTGTATACTAGGGCTCATGGAGGAGGACAGCTTGATGTCTGTTGTCATGGGTGTGCTGATGGGCTTGTAGTTCTCCATGTTGTAGCGCTTGAGGACCTCCATGATGTACTTGGTCTGGTTTAGCTTGATGGTGTCTGCTGCTCAATCGCGGTAGATTGCTATCTCAAGGTAGAACTCGAGCGGACCCATGTCCTTCATCTTGAACATGTTGCTAAGATATATCTTTAACTTGTTCAATAGCTTGACTTACGACGAGCAGATGACCAGGTCATCCATGTACAATACGATAATCATCGAGCCTTGCCCTTCCAGACATAGACACTAGCGTCATTCTGGCAGCGCGTGAAGGTGAGCCCAGCCATGAAGCCATCCATCTCCTTGTACGACATCCTTGGAGCTTGTTTGAGCCCGTAGAGCTCTTTGACTAGTTTGTAAACCTTACCCTCTAGAGCTTTTACTCCCTCCGGCACTTCCATCAGCACTTCTTTGTCTAGCTTCCCGTAGAGGAAAGCTGTTGTTAGGTCCATCTGCTGGACCTCTAGATGTTTTGCAACATCAATGCCCGACATGGATTTGATGGAGGTAATGGTTAGGACAAGCTCGAAGGTCTCCTCATACTCTGAGCCTGCATGCTGGGAAAATCCCTTCGCCACAACTCTTGCCTTGTACTTGTCGATAGTACCATCTTGCTTGAATATTTTCCGGAGTACCCACTTTGACCCTACCACGTGCGCGTTTGGGGCCTTTCCTCTAGGGCCCGTGTTCTGTTCTCTTCAATGGATGCGAGTTCCCTATCCACTGCCTCCTTCCACTTTGCCGTATGTGACATATTCATAGCCTCCGTTACAGGCAGTGGCTCTCCCTAAGGCAAGCATGACCTGGTGAGTCCGGTCCATTCTACACTCTCAGCATCGTACTTAGAGGGAGGTTTCCTCTGGTGCGTACTATGCCGAAGTATTGCTAGTGATGATTCAAGGCTTAGTTGCCTTTGTTACTCCTGTAGTGGAAGTGATGTGTTCTTCGAGGTACAGCCACCGGCCTCAGAGTTTGACTCAGAGGCCTTGGAGAACTCAGACTCAGTGTGAGAGTCCGACATTGTGTGAGCCTTTACAGCCCCTCTCCGCGTAGCACCATCCTTCACTGCCACCAGTTTTCTGGTACCTGATCACTTGACTCGAGTAACACAACCCACTCTCCTCATTTTGGAGCATGGACAGGATAGAGCGACTCTACCTTGCCAAGCGTCCTTTCATCAAACTTGACATCTTGACTCTTGATGAGCGTTCCAGGCTCTAGTTCCCACAGCCAGTACGCCTTGTGTGTAGTGTTGTATCAGACCATTACACTTTTACAAGCGCGTGCATCCAGCTTGCCAATTCCTTCTGCTTCTTGGACCTTTGCCCATGTAGTAAAGCCAAAGACCCTCAAGTCTGAGGCATCTTGCTTCTTCCTTGACCAAGTTCTTGTGGCGTCTTGAGCTCCTTCATTTGCTACTTCTTACCACGCCTTCCAAGCACGGCTACCGGAGTGAGATGCACAAGATAGCAAGCAGTTCTTGCAACTTCAGGCCAAAAGCAAGGTGGGAGTTTGGCGTGGAAGAGCATGCCTCGTGTCATGCCAACGATAGTCTGGATCATCCGCTCGGCAACACGAATACTGTGGGAGTGTAAGGCGTGGTGGTCTGGTGGTTGATGCCGTGTTGGCTGAACTAGCCTTTACACGCCTTATACTCACCACCATTGTCCATGTGCATTGTCTCGATCATCTTGCTTTTCTGCCGCTCTATCATGGGAACAAACTCTAGCAACTTTTTGACCTCTCCTTTTGTCTTAAGGAAGTAGAATTACATCTTGAAATAGTGGTCATTGATGACAGTCAAGGAATGCTTTTTGCCCCTGTTTGAGGGACTACGGAATAGTCCGCACACATTAGAGTGAATCAGGTTGGAAATTGCTCCCGTACATTTGCCCATTATGCTTAAAGGACTTCCTTTTTGCTTTGTCTTGGAGGCATGGCTTGCACAACTTCTTGCACTTTCCCTCATCCTTGGCCTTGCATCCCTCCATCCCATGAAGCACTTTGGAGTGCTGCATCGCTTGTAGAATGCTATCAATCACATGGAAAACGGCTTGTGCCACAGCTCAACATCTGTCTCTTTCGTGGAATTGGCCGCCATGGTGATCGCTTGTGGTTCAACATCAGGCTTTTGAAACTTAGGGTCTTCAACTCTTGCATATCACTCGTTTGTACTCTCAAGAGGCTTTGTTTGTAGCACATAGAGCCCATCAACTCTTGGGACTTGTGCGACAAGACTCTCATTGGGATAGAAGATCTTGATGTCCTTGGTCTTGACAATCGCAGCCTCCTCCTTCGTGAAGACGACCGTCATGTTGTGGTCCGTGATTTTGTACAACGACAAAAGGTTTGCCGCAAAAGACGACGCTTTCCAGCTTAAAGTCTTTTGCAGCACCGTTCACATTGATGCTGATCAACTTATCTCCCTCGCTTTGTGCATGGACAAGGCTCGTGTTGGTACATCTGAAGCAACATTTAGTGTCCCCAATGCAGATGAGCCTATCCTTCTTCCTTGAAGAGTGGTGGTTTGTGCCAGAGTCGAGCCCGTATGCTCCACACTTGAGCACTGCCACTCTCTTGGTTGCCGACACGCTCTCAGCCATCATGTTCATCAACTCCTTACCCTTTCCTTTGCCCTCATTTCTACCACCATGATCTCCGTCTTCCTTCTTGGGAGACCTGCACTCCCGTGCCCAATGCCCAGGCTTGCCAAAGTAATGACACTTTCCAGGCAACTTTGAGCCCTTTTCACCGCCACCATTGCCTCTTGCTCCACCACCACTGCTTCTGTTACCACTTTGACCAGAAAAGCGGTTGTTGCTACGATCACCGTACAATATAGCATACGCTGAAATGATAGCCTCACTGCCGCTGCGACGCATGGTCTCCTTGTGTATGTACTCAAACAGTTCCTCATACTTCAAATCCTCCTCCTTCCACCCGCCAAAGATGATACTCAGAGGACCCCTGCTTTCGGGTAGCACCATGAGGAGGATGGTGGCCTACATGTTGGTGTCCATTTCCCAGTTCATTTTGTTGGATTTGGGGGAGAGAGGGAGCCTTGGAGCAGCGAGCATGTGGGACTGGAAGGGCATCACTTATGCCGAAGAATGGTTATTGAATCGCTCAAAATGATGGAGTACATATAGAGCTAGAGCTTGGGCAAGTCAGCCCTCTCACAAGCCACACCACTTAGCCGTGGAGGCTAAGGCTCACACAATAGAGTCCATAATCTCACACAAGGGGGGAAATCAACCTAGCAATCAGGTTGACCAGTCACACACGACCTGGAGAGCTAGAAATGCTCTCATGGCACACTCCTAGTGGTCACATAAACCACAATCCCATGGAGAATCGCCATGTGTCCATAGCTAGCACACAAGGATCTCACCTCACCTCAAAAGGAAGGAGAGGTACCTTTATCCTAGTCAGCACACTCTGACAAGGAAATCCGAAGACCAANTCACTCGTGCTGAAGAATGGTTGTTCAATCACTCAAAATGATGGAGTACATATAGAGCTAGAGCTTGGGCAAGTCAGCCCTCTCACAAGCCACACCACTTAGCCGTGGAGGCTAAGGCTCACACAATAGAGTCCATAATCTCACACAAGGGGGGAAATCAACCTAGCAATCAGGTTGACCAGTCACACACGACCTGGAGAGCTAGAAATGCTCTCATGGCACACTCCTAGTGGTCACATAACCCACAATCCCATGGAGAATCGCCATGTGTCCATGGCTAGCACACAAGGATCTCACCTCACCTAAAAAGGAAGGAGAGGTACCTTTATCCTAGTCAGCACACTCTGACAAGGAAATCCGAAGACCAAGGATCTTTTTGGATATTTCTCCCATCAGGTCTTGACCCTGGACCTCTTGCCTTCTTCTTTTCTCAGGCTAAGGCATGGAGTCATCACCCATGGCCACCTAGACATCAGCGGTCCATGACCCCCGAAACTTTGAAAATTCATATCTCCCAATCCGACCATTGGATCGGCCTCAAACTTGGACCGCAGACATTATGCCACCAGATCTTCTTAATGGTGAAGTTGGCTCGACGACCGAAGTAGGCATCTGGTACTTTCTTGGAACTTGCTCCTTTGGACCTGAAACTGAGCCGGATGGCTCCTTTCCCAAAACATTTGGGTGACTTGATGTAGCAATCCTTCAAACTGCAGTAGGAAGTGCGGAATCGACTCTGCCTCCCTAACCCTCATTGAAATCATCTTTTGAAGGATGAAGAGACGATTGATAGGAACCATTGATTGGTCCACCCGTGCAAGCTTTTTATAATCCTTTGATGCATGTGTGATGCCTTGGAGGTGGACATGCTGTGACTCATGTCGTGATGTCAAAATAATCTCAAGTGCCATGTTGTTTTTCATACTCCACTCTTCATATCCAGCAATTCTTTTTTGAGGTTCAACGTCTTCTCCAACAATCATCTTCAAGTAGCCACGCATCCTCATGACAATCTCAAATGGCCATTTCCACAAGGGAAAACCTATCCACGTGAACTTTGACATTCAACCGTTGACCCGCTCAAGAGTGAGCATCACGGGTGTGTTCATACTATTTCTCTACTTTTATGCTTCCCTGCTTCGTTGAGGCTGATGTAGACTGATGTAGGTTATTCTCTACTTTCGGTGTAGAAGGTGCAGATCAATTGCTTACTCCTTAGCCGTTGATCCCTTGCAAACTGAGAAGAATGCACACTAACGATCCCAGGGTCGTTGAGGTCGCGATTCTTGTGACATCAGTGCATGAGTCACAACATGTCCACCTCGAAGGTATCACGCATGCATCAAATGCTCATAAGACGCTTGCATGGGTGGACCGATCAATGGTTATTGTAAATCGTCTCTTCATCCTTCAAAAGATGATTTCAATGAGGTTAAACGAGGGTGAGTCAATTCCAGACTTCCTACTGCAGTTTGAAGGACTGGTACAGTAAGTGACCCAAATGAACTGGGAAATTGACACCAACATGCAGGCCATGATCTTCCTCATGACGCTACCTGAAAGCTGGGATCCTTTGATCATCGTCTTGGGCGGGTGGAAGGAGGAGGATTTGATGTATGAGGCAGTGTTTGAGTACGTAGACAACGAAGCCATGCATTGCAGTGGTAGTGAAGCTAATATTTCAGCCTATGTTGTATAGTACGGTGGTAGTAGCAACAACTGCTCTTCTGGTCAGAGTGGCAACAGAAGCAGTGGCGGTGGAGCAAGAGGCAATGGTGGCGGTGGAAAGGGTTCAAAGCTTCCTAGAAAGTGCCATTACTTTGGCAAGCCTGGGCATTGGGCACAGAAGTGCAGGGCTCCTAAGAAGGAAGACGGAGATCATGGTGGTAGAAACGAGGGCAAAGGAAAGGGTAAGGAGTTGATGAACATGATGGCTCAGAGCGTGCCGACAACCAAGAGAGTGGCAGTGCTGAAGCGTGGAGCATATAAGCCCAACTCGGGCACAAACTACCACTCTTCAAGGGAGAAGGATAGGTTCATCTCCATTGGGGACACTGAATGTTGCTTCAAGTGTACCAATACGAGCCTTGTCCATGCACAAAGAGAGGGAGATAAGTTGATCAACATCAACGTGAACAGTGCTGCAAAAGACTTTAAGCTAGGAAACGCCGTCTTTTGTGGAAAACCTCTTGTCGGTGTCCACAATCACGGACCACGACATGACGGTCGTCTTCACCGAGGAGGAAGCTGCAATTTTCAAGAACAAGGACATCAAGATTTTCTATCCAAAGGAGAGTCTTGTCGCACAAGTCCCAAGAGTTGATGGGCTCTATGTGCTACAAACAAAGCCTCTTGACAGTACAAATGAGTGATATGCAGGAGGTGAAGACCCTAAGTCTCGAAATCCTGATGTTGAACCACAAGCCATTGTTGGGAAAGGAGCCATCTGGCTCAGTTTCAGGTCCACAGGAGCAAGTTCCAGGAAAGTACCAGATGCCTGCTCCGATTGCCGATCTGACTTCACCATTGGAAAGATCAGGTGGCAAAATGTCTACGGTCCAAGTTTGAGGCCGATCCAACTGTCGGATTGGGAGATATGAATTTTTGAAGTTTCGGGGGTCATGGACCGTCGATGTCTGGGTGGGCATGGGTGATGGCTCCATGCCTTAGCCTGAGAAAAGAAAAAGGCAAGAGGTCCAGGGTCAAGACC
>SZWC01002824.1:50570-97822 GCA_023375785.1 Penium margaritaceum | reverse complement strand
TTGGTATCAGAGCCAAGTTCTGCCACTTTCAGCCAGCACAGGCCGTCATTTTGAGAGTGACGGGTTGGGGTCAAGCCTTCAACAGATTTGAGGATCCACCACAAGATCTTCAAGTTCAAGAGACAAGCTTTCCAACGAGCCCAAGATCGCGAAGATCCAACGGTCGGATTGAGAGTTATGCTCAAAACGAGGTCGGCCAGGGCTACACTCTTCTCTATGAGTAAGACTGTCGCCTTGTGATGACCATAACTCTCTCGTTTCTTTGTCAAATTTAAAAAGTGGCACATGCGAATTGTAGTACTTTTTCTAAGATTTCCATTGGTGCAAAAATATTTGCAATCCATCGATTCGTTTGGGAGAAACGCCGTTTAAAAGCTGGCTGGTCTGAGTTGGAGTAGGAGCAGAAGCATACCCTGTTTTCAAGAGGGCATATCTTTCAAAATCCCCTGTTGATGACCCTGTTTTATGGGTCGATCTGAAAGGTTTTGAGCTGCATTTTCCAGTGGTGGGCTCCGTTTTTCAAAATTCCCAGTCTGCTGGCACCTACAGTCCATTTTCTGTCAGACGGATTTCTGGCAAAAGTAGCAGCTGAAGCAAGGGTAGCGCCGCCATCCAAGGGCAGCGCTGAGCATCACCAAGGCTCAAAATGGCAGCAGCTGGCGTTGTGACAGCAGCCCAGCCTTTGGAGAGGCTGGAGGGACACGCCAGCTTCACGTTTTGGAAGATCCGTACCCGCCTCCTTTTGGAGGAGAGGGGCTTGTGGGAGGTGGTGAGCGGCAACGAGCCGGCTTCTGTTCCACAGGCAAAAGGCATCACCGCAGCGCAGGTGGTGGCGGGGAAGAGGCCGCAAAAGGGTGCAGCTGATGCAGGTTCTTCTGCAGTTGTACCAGCGGCGTATGAGGAGTGGAAGAAGAAGGACAGGCAGGCCTACAGGTTGCTTGTCAACACCATCTCCAACCCGCATCTTCAGTACGTGAGTGACAAGGCTACTGCAAAGGAGGGGTGGGACACGTTGTGCAAGAAGTATGAGAGCAAGGATCCTGCATTCCTCATGCTTTTGGAGGAAAAGATGATGGCGCTGAAAATGCAGGGTGGTGAAGGGATGGAGGCGTATCTGGACAGGGTAAAGGAGCTGGCGAAGCAGTTGAGATCGGCCGGCAATCCTGTGGAAGAGACGCGCTTCATCCTCCTTTTGCTGAGGGGACTCCCAACCAGCTACGACACGGTGCGAGAGACGTTGGAGTGCCAGCCGACTCTCGACCTCGACTTCATCTGCACGCACTTGGTACAGGTGGAACTCCGTCGCAATGCAGCAAAGCGCAATGGTGGCAGCAGCAACAGTGAAGCAGCTTTCATGGCCATGGGCTCACGCAACCAGCAGCAGCAGCAGTCCGGGCAGCAGAGAGGCAAGAAGAAGGGCAAGTGCCACTATTGCCAGAAAGAGGGGCACTACAAGAAAGAGTGCTTCAAGTTTAAGAGGGACCAGAAGGAGCAGCAGCAGCAGCAGCAAAAGCAGCAATCTCCACAATAACAGAAGCAGCAGTCACAGCAACGGCAGCAGCAGCAACAGAACCAGACTAGCGTGCGCCATTTTGGTAACATGAACGTCGCCAAGGAGGTGCGCGACCGCCTCTTCATGGCGAAGTCTGACATGTCGCAGAAGGAAAAGGCGGATCTGGCGTGGTACAAGGACTCCGGGTGTACCAAGAGTCTGACGCACCACAAGGAGTAGTTCACGCAGCAGCTCTCCATTCCTCCTCGACCGATTGCTTTGGGTGATGATCGGGTGGTGTATGCTGAGGGGATTGGGATTGTGGAGATGTGGTTGGAGACCCCGCGTGGCATTGAAGTGGGAGTTTTCCATGGCGTGCTGTATGTACCTGATGCTGCGTTCAACCTTCTCTCAGTGTCCTCTCTCACCAACACAGGACTGCGCGTTGTCTTCGATGATGACTATGGCTGCATCCTCAACAAGGAAACAGGAGAGGAGTTGGCCAAGTCGGTGAAGGAGGGCGACATGTACCGCCTGCTGGGGGCGACCAAGATCCCGCGTGAGCAGAGTCTTGCAGCAGTGGTGCAGGCGACAGATGGCGAGATCTGGCATGCGCGCTACGGCCACATTGGCATGCGCGCCTTGCAGCAGCTTCAAGCAAAGCAGATGGTGCGTGACCTGCCTACCATCTCTAACTTTGAGCAGCAGTTATGCATCGGATGTTTGGAGGGGAAGCAACACCACGAGGCGTTCTCTGGAGCAGGGGAGCGTGCGAAAGAGGTGTTCGAGCTCGTCCACACGGACTTGTGCGGACCAATGCAGACCCAGAGCTTTGGAGGCTCTAGGTATTTTCTCACCTTCATTGATGATTTCAGCCGTTACACTGCTGTGTACTTCCTTTCCTCCAAGGACCAGTGCTTTGACAGGTTCAAGGAGTTGAAGGCCATGGTGGAGAACCAATCTGGCAAGAAGATCAAGGCGTTGCGCAGCGACCGCGGTAGAGAGTACCTGAGCAAGGAATTCCAGGACTACCTCGCAGCAGCTGGCATCAAGGCGCAACGTACCGCGCCGTACTCGCCGCAGCATAACGGTGTAGCAGAACGCGCTAACCGTACCATTGTGGAGTCGGCGCGCTCCATGCTGCACGCGGCTCGGCTGACCTACGACTTCTGGGCTGAAACCGTGAGCACTGCGGTCTACATCAAGAACCGCAGTCCAACTAAGGCGCTGGAGCAGATGACGACGTACGAGGCGTGGTTCGGCAAGAAGCCAAGCGTAGGTCATCTTCGCGCGTTTGGCAGCTTGGCGCACATGCACGTGCCAAAAGAGAAGCGGCAAAAGTGGGATGCGAAGAGTGCACAGATGCTGATGATTGGCTACGACGTGGCAAGCAAGGCGTATCGCCTTTACGAGAGGGATACAGGCCACGTCATCATCTCCAGGGATGTCGTCTTCAATGAGAGTAACGTCATCGGCACCAACATCGTGTGTGAAGAGGCAGCAGAACCAGTAGCTGACGAGACAGTGGGAGTAGAAATTCTTCTTGACCCAGTTTCTCCCGATCCTTCTTCTACTGTGACAGTGGGAGAATCACTCTACTCTCTCATGTCTGATGCTGCAGATACAGCAACCTCATCGGCAGAAGCAGAGGAGGGAGATGTAGCACCACCAGCAGCATCAGTTGTGCCAGCAGTACCGCGCCAGCCGCCCGCTAACGCTCTAGCACCAGGTCGCAGGTACCCTCTTAGGGTGCGTTACAAGCCTGGTGAGCGCGGCCATTTCTGGATGCTGCAGAAACCAGAACAGATGAACGTCGCAGTTGCAGCAGATTCAGATGAGCCAACATCATACAAGGAGGCCATGGCTACACCGGATGCAGCAGATTGGGCGCAAGCCGTGCAGCAGGAGATACAGTCGCAGCTGGACAACGGCACGTGGGAGCTGACTGAGCGTCCACCAGGACGTAAGGTGATCAAGTGCAAATGGGTGTTCAAGAAGAAGCGGGGAGCAGATGGGAACCTATAAAAGTACAAGGCGAGGCTGGTCGCCAAGGGCTACTCGCAGCAGGAGGGCATCGACTACACAGAAACTTTTGCCCCTGTTGCAAAGTTTGCCTCTGTGCGCACGCTCCTCTCTTATGCAGCAGCTGAAGACTTCGAGGTTCACCACATGGATGTCAAGACAACATTCTTGAATGGTGACTTGGAGGAGGAGATCTACATGGAGCAGCCGGAGGGGTTCGTCATGGATGGCCAGGAGCACCTGGTCTGCAAGCTGCAGAAGTCACTGTATGGCCTGAAGCAAGCGTCGCGTGCTTGGAACCAAAAGTTGAATGCAGCGTTGTAGTCCATGGGGTTTGAACGCAGCGAGTGTGACTACAGCGTGTATTGCTGGCAGCATGAGCATGAGATCCTCATCATCATTGTCTATGTGGATGACATGCTCCTCATTTCGAACAGCATGTCTGCACTGCAGGAGTTCAAGGAAGCCATGCAGGAGCGCTTCCAGATGTCTGATCTCGGGGAGGCATCATACTTCCTCGGTATCCAGATAACGCGTGACCGCAAGACACGCTCTCTCTCGTTGCAGCAGAGCCGCTACATTAAGGATGTTTTGCAGCGGTTTGGCATGGCAGAGGCAAAACTCATCGGCACGCCGCTGGAGACACGGCTGTACCTCGTGAGCTTCAATGGAGAAGCAAATGCAGCTGAGCGGCAGAAGTACCAGAGCACCGTCGGCAGTCTCATGTACCTGATGGTGGCAACCAGGCCGGACCTCGCACAGGCTGTGAGCGTTGTGAGCCAGCACATGGCTAATCCCGGACCGGAGCACCAGAAGGTAGTGAAGCGGATCTTCCGCTACCTTGCTGGAACCATCAACATCGGCATCACCTACAACGGCAATTACAACAGCATCATCGGCTACACAGACGCAGATTGGGCTTCAAACCCTGAGGACCGCAAGTCCATCTCTGGACATGTGTTCCTCATGAATGGTGGAGCCATCAGCTGGTGTAGCAAGCGGCAGGTGGTCGTGGCCACCTCGAGTACAGAAGCTGAGTACGTATCTCTCAGTTTTGGAGCCAAGGAAGCAGTTTGGCTCCAACGTCTCATGGCAGAGATGAGTGGGAGTGCAGCAGTTCCAGTTCCTATGCGCGTCGACAACCAGAGCTCAATCGCACTCGCCAAGAATCCTGAGTACCATGCACGCACCAAGCACATTGATATCGCATATCATTTCATCAGGCACATGGTGAAGGAGGGTGCTATCAAGCTGGAGTTTACTCCAACCAGCAAGCAGGTCGCTGATTTCTGCACCAAGCCAGTGACCCGTGAGAAGCAGCAGTTCTGCATGAAGGCATGTGGACCCAGCCCACTCTGACTGCGGCAAAGTGGGAGATTGTTGGGAAAGGAGCCATCTGGCTCAGTTTCTGGTCCACAGGAGCAAGTTCCAGGAAAGTACCAGATGCCTACTCCGATCGCCGATCTGATTTCAGCATTGGAAAGATCAGGTGGCAAAATGTCTACGGTCCAAGTTTGAGGCCGATCCAACGGTCGGATTGGGAGATATGAATTTTTGAAGTTTCAGGGGTCATGGACCGTCGATGTCTGGGTGGGCATGGGTGATGGCTCCATGCCTTAGCCTAAGAAAAGAAAAAGGCAAGAGGTCTAGGGTCAAGACCTGATGGGAGAAATATCCAAAAATGTCCTTGGTCTTAGGATTGCCTTGTCAGAGTGTGCTCACTAGGATAAAGGTACCTCTCCTTACTTTTTAGGTGAGGTGAGATCCTTGTGTGCTAGCCATGGACACATGGCGATTCTCCATGGGTTTGTGGGTTATGTGACCACTAGGAGTGTGCCATGAGAGTATTCTCTAGCTCTCTAGGTCGTGTGTGAGTGGTCAGCCTGATTGCTAGGCTGATTTCCTCCCTTGTGTGAGATTATGGACTCTAGTGTGTGAGCCTTAGCCTCCATGGCTAAGTGGTGTGGCTTGTGAGAGGGCTGACTTGCCCAAGCTCTAGCTCTATATGTACTCCATCATTTTGAGTGATTGAACAACCATTCTTCAGCACAAGTGATGCCCTTCCAATCACACATGCTCGCTGCTCCAAGGCTCCCTCTCTCCTCAAGTTCCAACAGCTATCACCATGGCAGCCAACTCCACGAAAGTCACAGATGTTGAGTTGTGGTACAAGCGGTTTGCCATGTGCCTGATAGCACTCTACAAGCGATGCAACACTCCAAAGTGCTTCATGGGATGGAGGGATACAAAGCCAAGGATGAGGGAAAGTACAAGAAGCTGTGCGAGCCATGCCTCCAAGACAAAGGAAAAAGGAAGTCCTTGAAGCGTAATGGGCAACGTGCGGCAACAATTTTGGACATGATTCACTCTGATGTGTGCAGACTATTCCGCACTCCCTCAAACAGTGGCAAAAACTATTCCTTGACCGTCATCAATGACCACAGTTGCAAGATGTTATTCTACTTCCTCAAGACAAAGGAAGAGGTCAAGGAGAAGCTGCTAGAGTTTGTCCCCATGGTAGAGCGGCAGAGAAGCAAGATGGTCAAGACACTACACACGGATAATGTTGGTGAGTACAAGGCGTGCAGAGGCTAGTTGAGCCAACACGACATCAACCACCAGACCACCACGCCTTACACTCCTACAGTATTAATGTTACCAAGCGGATGATCCAAACTATCGTTGGCATGACACGAGGCATGCTCTTCCACGCCAAACTCCCACCTTGCTTCTGGGCTGAAGTTGCAAGAACTGCTTGCTATCTTGTGCATCTCACTCCGGTAGCCGTGCTTGGAAGGCGTGGTAAGAAGCAGCAAATGAACTAGCTCAAGACGCCACAGGAACCTGGTCAAGGAAGAAGCAAGATTCCTCAGACTTGAGGGTCTGGCTTCACTACATGGGTAAAGGTCCAAGAAGGAGAAGGAAGTGGCAAGCTCGATGCACGCGCTCGTAAAAGTGTAATGGTTGGATACGACACTACACACAAGGCATACAGGCTGTGGGAGCAAGTGGCTAGAAAGCTCATCAAGAGTCAAGATGTCAAGTTTGATGAAACGACGCTCGGCAAGGTAGAGTCCCTCGATCCTGTCCATGCTCCCAAATCAAGAGAGTGGGTTGTGTTGCTCAAGCCAAGTGATCAGGCACCAGAAAACTGGCAGATGGTGCCAGTGAACGATGGTGCCACGCGGAGAGAGGATGTAAACGCTCACACAATGTCGGACTCTACCACTGAGTCTGAGTTGTCCAAGGCCTCTGAGTGAAACTCTAAGGCCGGTGGCTGTACCTCAAAGAACACATCACTTGCACTGTAGGAGTAACAAAAGCAACTAAACCTTGAATCACCACTAGCAACACTCTGGCATAGTACGCGCAAGAAAGAAACCTCCCTCCAAGTACGATACTGAGAGTGCGAAATGGACCGGACTCAACAGGTCATGCTTGGCTCAGGGAGAGCCTCTGACTGTAACGGAGGCTATGAATATGCCACATACGGCAAAGTGCAAGGAGGCAGTGGATAAAGAACTCTTGTGCCCTCTATGTCTTATAGCGTGCATCAGCTCCATCTACTCCATTTGCACCATCTACTCCATTAGCTCCAACGGCGGGTGCTAGCACTTAGCAAACAAGGGCCAAGGATAAGCTCTACTCTTGTAGGTACGACCCTTGGACCCTTACCAAGATAAGATTTGCCCTTGGAGGTACGAAGTGCATTGAAGTGTGTCTTACAACTAGTCAGTGTGGGCCCATAACCTTTTGTCAACCTGCCTCAGGCAACGGTCTAGAAATTGAGTCCGGACATAATAGTTCCTGCCGACCGCTCTTGCTATTACAACCAAGAGGTGATATTATCCTCAAATCCAAGGTTCGACACTGAGCAATTCATAGGAATCACTTGCACTGTATCCTTACCACCTAGTCACTTTTGCTCAAGGAGCAAGCTCCTTGGGCTTAGACCAACGAATAGTTCTTTAGTATCTCCCTCTCGCAGAGAACTCTGTTAGGAGTCTCAAAGATAAAAACTGTACTCAATGATAGGCAACTGACTGGTTCTTGTATTCCTAAAGCAAGCCTCTACCTTAGGCGCATAGTGGCTCCTTCGATGAGCCACTTGAAGGGCAATCAGGATTGCATCATCCCCCTTGCCTACATGGCGCTCCCTATGATTGTCAAGTGGCACCAGGTACCAAGAAGGACCTCGGAATATTCTATGATGTCTCTTAGAACCTTCCTGTCCCCCTTTTGGTCATAGAGAAGATAAGTCATTGGGCTGGGATTAGACCCAGTGACCTCTCGCTCCAGAGACTAATTCTGGGATGTCTACGCCAGAAGAAGTTGTCAGAAGAAGTGTTTGCTGGCTATACCATACCATTCAGTTTAGACCAAGGGGACTTGCTCAAAAGGAGAAGTGCATGCCTTGTCTATCTAGAGCAGACTTAAGGAACTTACTGGAAGGGAGCAGTGCATGCCTAGTCTGTCCTATTCCTATCCAAATACGAGTTATGGATATGGAGAATATCAGGTGAACATGGATGAAACCTCATAATCATGGTTTTTTACTAAGCAGTTCATTTGAATCACTTCTTTCTTCTTTTTCCTTAGTACATGGTCAACGTTTGCACAAGCAGCTCAGTCCTAGAACTTAGACTAACCAATGTCTGCCTATGTTGCACCATATCCAAACGTAGTATCTGCCTGTGGTAGAAAACTCTGTGAAAAGTCTCAAAGGTAAGAAGTATAATGAATTACACGTATCTGAAAGGTAGTTTTAGTCTTCAGCCAGCCAAATCATGCTTTGCAAAGAGAACATGACGCAAGAATTGAGAGAAAGAGAGGTGACCTCTCTCTAGGCTCTCCATCTTTTGCTCTAACATGACCCTCAGTACAGAATATGCTACTTTAGAAATCCGACCATAGGATTGTCGAACTGCTTCAGGGAACGGACAAGAAAGCAAGGTCGATCCAATGGCACATGTCCGCTCCTATTGTAACTAGGAAATATGTCACCTCAGAATCATGGTCGTTTACTAAATAGTTCATACGAATCACTTCTTTCCTTAGTATCTGGTCATGTTTTGTGCGAAGACCTTAGTATTAGGGCTTAGACTAACTAATGTTTTTTAGTGTTTACCTGTCATAGAAAACTTTGTCAAGAACCTCAACGGTAATGACTAAGATATGTTTTGAGTAACTAATAGGTACTTATAGTACTTTATTTAATCTCTAACAATGACGCGTGGTGGCTCCTTGGTGTTGGAATTGCAGGAGAGAGTGGATGTCAAAGTACTGAGCATATGGGATTAAAAGAACATCAGTTGTTCTGAGGAATGGTGGTTAAATTACTCAAAGCAATGGACTACATATAGAGCTAGAGCTTGGACAGGTCAGCCCTCTCACAAGTCACACCAACTAGCCATGGAGGCTAAAACTTGTTATGTTCTGTGTATGCCCCTGGTCCAATCAGCGGAAGATTTAGACTGGGTATGCACTGCGCTTGTAGTGCAAGTCCCTCAGCGACATGCAAGAGAGGCTGAGAGAGACAAGGCATGCACTCCTCATCCTTGTGGAGTAAGTCCCCTTGGTCTACTCTTGGTAGTTTACCTGGTGCATGCTCCTTAGGACATCTTCCTACTGCCTAGTGGATGAAGGCACCGTCTCCCAAGCAAGAGGTCCGGGGTCGAATCCCGCCAGGACAAAAATTTTCTTTGTGACTAAAAAGGGCCAAGGAAGCTTCCTTGAAGCCTCTAAGGTCCAAGGTGGATCAAGCACCACTTGGCGGTCACAGAGGGTGCCATGTCATCAAAGCTGATGACAGTGTCTAGGGTGGCCTTGGGGGGAAGCCCCTCCAAGGAGCCACTGGGAGCACTGTCTAGAGACTATATAAGGCCTGTCATTTGCATGGTATGAAATATCATCTCTTACTCTTGAGACTTGGGAGAAAACTAATCACTTGTTGGCCACCAAGAAAGATGGTAAAGAACAAGTGCAAGTGCACACTTTGGTGTGTAGCTTTGCCAGTTGGCTGAGAGTGTGGAACACTTTGTGGCCATAGTTGGGACAAGCTAAGTGAACCTTTGAGTGTGGAAACACCACTCCGTGGGTGATCTCCACCTTGGTTGAAATACCAAGGGCGGTCGGCGGTTTGCCCGTCGGCGCCGTTTACTCTAGACCGTGGGCAAGTGTGCAGTGACAAAGGGTTATGGACCCACACTGATCGGGAAACTTGGTTCTTTGTACCACCGCTCAGTTCACGTGGCAGGTACCTCCGCAGCAGACAAAACACCACTGCTCCATCTGCTTCATCGTCGGTCCACTTGGACCAGGGTACGCATTGTGAGAGACCGAACGCAGGTTGGACCCGTGGTCCACTTTTGCTCTCCACGAACAAGGAACGAGGATACGCTCTGCAATTGTTGGTATGACCCTAGAGTCCTAAGCGGGCTACGCTCTGTCCTTGTGGGTACGACCCCGTGTCTGTGTGAGCACTTCCTCCACAATAGTTAGGAGACCATGGACTGGAGGGGTATGCAACGGACTGCACCTTGAAAATATGTAGCAGTCATCAGCCTCATCAGCCTACATCGGCCTCAACGAAGTAGAACTGCAGAGACTAAGAGAGCATCCCTGACCACACCGCAATCATGCCAGGAGGTCAAGAGATCGTTCCAGTCACCTCACAGCCCGCGGTGTTGGATGCGACCAACGCCATTGCACGCTTCGATGGCAAAGCCTTCGGCACATGGAAATGGTAGTTTGAGGTGGTGATGCGTGTGCGCGGGTACCTCAACATGCTGAAAGGGACGGAGGTAGCACCGGAGGACCAGGCAAGCGCGGAATACGTAGGGTGGCAAGAGCAGAATGACATTACTCTCGCACTCCTCGTCACGTTCAAAAGCCCCTCCCTAATCTCCCACATTGAGGGGTGTACGACGGCAGCTGAGGCTTACACCAAACTGAAAAACGTGTACCAGTCAACTTCCCTCGTCAATGGACTCTTCATCCTGCAATGCCTCATCAGGCTGCAGGTGGGCGAGGGGGAGTCCATCTCGGACCTCCTCAAGCAGTTCGAAGGGCTGCTTCAAGAAGCCCGCGCCATGTCCTAGCAGCTCGACCAACAGATGCAGGCCATGATTCTCCTCATGGCCTTGCCGCCAAGCTGGAGCCCCATGTTCACCACCTTAGGTGATTGGGAGGAGTCAGAGTTCACGTACCCTCGTGTCTCCGAGTTTGTCCGGAACAAGGCCATGCGGCGCAACAACGGCGTCATCAACAACGCCGCGTACGCGAGTGGCTCGGGAGGCACCTCCTCTCATGGCAATAGCAGAGGCAGTGGCGGCGCAAAGAGCGGCAAGAAGAAGGGCAAGTGCCATAACTGTGGCAAGGCGGGGCATTGGGCGCAGGAGTGTCACGCACCAAAGAAGGAAGGAGGCGGTGGTGGGAGCAGCAACGTGAGTAAGAAGGTGGACTCGACGTCCAGGAGCATGATGGCCGAGAGCAAGGCCCCTCCCAAGGGCTCTTCGCTGCTACAGCCGGGAGCCTTCGGGCTCGACAGTGGCACGGACTACCACACCTCTCGCGAGGCATGTGGCTTCTCGTCCCTCACACCGTCCACGGCCATGTTCCAGTGTGCCAACGGCGACGTCGAGTATGCGGCTGGTGAGGGAGAGAAGGTCGTGCACACGCGGCTTAATGGAGCCAACAAGGAGTTGCCGCTGGAGAACGTCATCTACATGTCAACTTTTGCCACAAACCTCCTCTCCGTCTCACGGATTACGGATCACGCGATGACGGTGGTGTTCACACAGAAGGAAGCCGTCATCCTCAAGAACGAGGACATGAAAATTTCCTACGCTGCATCAAACCTTGTCGCCAAGGTGCCACGAACGGATGGGCTCTACGTTCTACAGACAAACAGCATGGAAGGGCCACTGGGGCGGTAGAGGCAATAGCAGAAGCTGCACCATCACTGAACGCCAAGACACCATCCATGCCGCCTGCTGTGGCGGCTAAAGACGCGGGAGCAACAACTACGAAGCTGTGGCTCAGACGCCTTGGGCACGTGGTCGAAAGCACCCTGCAAGTCATACAGGAGCAGAAGCTTGTACGCGGGCTGGAGGGGTGTGAGCTGAAGGGTGGATGCAACGCTGGGTGTGAGGCTTGCGTGCGAGGCAAGACAAAGCAGAAACGCTTCTCCAAAAATGGTTATTGAGTAGAGGGCATACTTGACCTCGTCCACAACGACGTGTGTGGCCCCATGGGCACCACTTCCAACGACGGCTCCAAGTACCTCCTCACCTTCATTGATGATTACTCCCGGAAGGTGTGGGTGTACTTCCTCAAAACGAAGGAAGAGGTGCTGGAGCGCCTGCAAGAGTTTGTCGCCATGGTGGAGCGACAAACCGGGCGGAAGGTCAAGGCCCTGCGGAGCGATAACGGCGGCGAGTATGAGGGGTGCAAGCTGTGGCTTTGGGCACATGACATTTTCCTCCAACCTACTACCCCCTACACACCACAGAGCAAAGGCGTGGCCGAGCGCATGAACGAGACCTTTCTGGCCATGACACGAACCATGCTGTTTGACTCAAAGCTCCCTCCTTGCTTTTGGGCGGAAGCAGCGCGCATTACATGCTACCTCATCAACCTCATGCCTGCTATAGCACTACACAACAATGGGACACAAAAGGAGCAAAGTGCAAAACGACCATGCCTCCTGTGACGCCACAGGAGGCATGGTCGGGAAAGAAGCCGGATGCTTCTCACCTAAAGGCATTCGGCTGCACGGCTTGGGCCAAAGTCCATGACGGGCAAGGAGCGGGGAAGTTGGATGAACGTGCGCGCAAGTGCATGATGATCGGCTACGAGGCCGCGTACAAGGCGTACAGGCTGTGGGACCAGGCAGCACGGAGAGTCATCACCTTCAGAGATGTGACCTTCAACGAAGAGTCACACGGCAAGGGACAACTGCTGGACCCAGAGAACTCTCCAAAAAAGGGAGAGTGGATCGTGCTGCTCGAGGCGGGTGACACACCCCCGCCTCACTGGCGTGGGATGCCAGTGGCCGTAAACAGCGAGGCTGCCAATTCAGGGAGAGCGTCCGCTAAGGCTGAAGCGACGTTGACATTCGACACCGCGTCGGAGACATTCAAGGCCTCCTCGGAGGCCAGCGGCTCTTCCCTCCCAGCGACCCCTCCTGGGGAAGCACAGCAGCAGCAGCAGCACAAGCATCCAGCACCAACACCACTGCGGTGTAGTGAGCGCCAAGCAAAGCCTACGAACCAGTACAACGGAGGGAAGGCCGAGTGGACTGGCCTGAGCTAGTCGTGCCTTGCGCAGGGAGAGCCGGCTACCATCGCCGAGGCTCTCTCGCAGCCGGACGCCACTAAGTGGAAGGAGGCGATGGCGAGCGAGCTCGCCTCCATCGAAGAGAACAGAACGTGGGAGCTGGTGGATAGACCACCAAACGCACACGTGGTGGGCGTGAAGTGGGTCTTACGCATCAAATGCAAGAAAGACAATAGCATCGACAAGTACAAGGCAAGGATCGTCGCGAAGGGATTCTCGCAAAGAGCAAGGTCTGAGTGCGACAAGACCTACTCTCCTGTCGCGTCTTTCCCCTCGATCCGCACCTTACTGGCTGTGGCTGTGGCGCGCAACATGGAAATCCACTAGATGGACGTCAAGACCGCCTTCCTCTACGAGAAGCTTGATAAGGAGATACTAATGGAGGTGCCTAAGGGTGTCAAGGCAAAACCCGGGCAGGTGCGTTGCCTCATCAAGGCGCTCTACGGGCTGAAACGGGCCCGAAGGATCTGGTACAAGGAGATGGACAGCTTCATGGCTTGCCTTGGCTTCTCGCACTACCACAACGACCCTAGCGTATATGTGCGTGCGGATGACCAGGGGCTGTTGCTGGTAGCGCTATACGTGGATGACCTGATTCTGGCCTCCACCTCTATGAAGGCCCTCGAAGCCCTCAAGGAGAAGCTGCATGGGCGGTTTCAAATGAAGGACATGGGCGAGCTTGCGTACTACTTGAGCATCACCATACATCGCATCCGAGCTGCAGGCACCATCAAGCTCAACCAGATGAAGTACATCTTAGAGGTGGTTTGGCGCTATGGCATGGAAGACGCCAAACCCCTCAGCACTCCTCTCCCCACGAAGTGCAATCTCACCTCCGCCGACTCCCCTAGCACATAAGTCGAGCGCCGCGAAATGCAGGATGTGCCGTACCAGTCTGCGGTGGGTAGCATCATGTATGCCATGGTTGGCACGCGGCCAGACATCTCCTTTGCTGTGGGGCTAGTCAGTCGGTTCGTGGCCAGCCCTGGGCCACTCCACTGGCAGGCCGTGAAGCGCATTTTGTGCTATCTCAACAAGACACGGCACATGGGGCTGGAGTACGGCGGCCTTCAAGGAACAGACCCTTTGCGCCTCAAGTGCTACACCGACGCAGATTTTGGAGGCAACATGGATGATAGGAAGTCCACCTCGGGCTTTGTGTGCCTTGTGAACGGCGGCGCTGTGTCATGGACCAGCCGCAAGCAGGAATGTGTCTCCATGTCAAACGTAGAAGCTGAATACGTGGCGCTGTCTGAGGTGTGTAAGGAGACGCAGTGGCTACGCAGCTTGCTCGCTGAGATGCACGCACCACAGAAGGAGGCCACGGTCGTCCACATCGACAACCAGAGCGCGATGGACATCGCGTTCAAGGACACCCTCTCCAGGCGGACCAAGCACATCGACATCTGCTATCACTACACACGCGACCTTGTCGCCAAGGGAGTGGTGGATCTGCAGTACATCGCGACCAAGCAGATGCTCGCGGACTTCTTGACAAAGCCACTGGACAATGACTTGCACATGGCAGGGGCACGGGGCATCAGGATGATGAGCGCAGCAGACGAGGGTTGAACAAGCGGCCTACTTCACAGGTAGCCGACATCGCTGGGACCATGGCCGCAGCAGGAATCTAGCCGGAAATGGACGCAGGTGCAAGGGAGAGTTTGTTATGTTCTGTGTATGCCCCTGGTCCAATCAGCGGAAGATTTAGACTGGGTATGCAATGCGCTTGTAGCGCAAGTCCCCTAGCGACATGCAAGAGAGGCTGAGAGAGACAAGGCATGCACTGCTCATCCTTGTGGAGTAAGTCCCCTTGGTCTACTCTTAGTAGTTTACCTGGTGCATGCTCCTTAGGACAACTTCCTACAGCCTAGTGGGTGAAAGAATCGTCTCGCAAGCGAGAGGTCCGGGGTCGAATCCCGCCAGGACCAAAATTCCCTTTCTGACTAAAAGGGCCAAGGAAGCTTCCTAGAAGCCTCTAAGGTCCAAGGTGGATCAAGCGCCACTTGGCGGTCACAGAGGGTGCCATATCGTCAAAGCTGATGACACTGTCTAGGGTGGCCTTGGGGGGAATCCCCTCCAAGGAGCCATTGGGAGCACTGTCTAGAGACTATGTAAGGCCTGTCATTTGCATGTGATAAGATATCATCTTTTCCTCTTGAGACTTGGGAGAAAACTAATCATTTGTTGGCCACCAAGAAAGAGGGTAAAGAACAAGTGCAAGTGCACACTTTGGTGTGTAGCTTTGCCAGTTGGGTGAGAGTTTGAAACACTCTCCGACCATGGTTGGGACAAGCTAAGTGAACATTTGAGTGTGGAAACACCACTCCGTGGGTGATCTCTACCTTGGTTGAAATACCAAGGGTGGTCGGCGGTTTGCCTGTCGGCGCCGTTTACTCTAGACCATGGCCAAGTGCTGAGTGACAAAACATACACACTATAGTCCCTAATTTTACAGAAGAAAGAAAATCAGCTTAGGAATGAGCCTGACCATTGACACACAACCTAGACAACTAGAATATTCTCTCATGGCATAATCCTAGTGGACACATAACCAATAATCCCATGGATAATGGCCATGTGTCGAGGGCTGGCACACAAGGATCGCTGCTCATTTAAAAAGTACAGAGTGATATCTATTTCCTTATAAGTACACTTTGACAAGGCAACCCTGGAATCTAGGACCTTTTTAAACATTTTTCCATCACGTCTTGACCCTCGACCTTGATCGTTATTCTGTTCTTCAACTAAGGCATGCAGCCGTCGTCCATGATCACTCAGATAACCACGGTCGATGTCACTGGAATTCTGAAAAATGTTATCTCTCAATCGGACCACTATATTGGCCTGAAAACTGGATACTAGATAGTTTGCCACCTGGTCTTTCCAATGGTTAGATTGGACTTACGATCGAAATACGTTTCTTGTAGTTTCTTAGAACTTGCTTTTGTGGATCTAAAACTTAGTCGAAAGGCCAAATTTCCAACAATCTCCTGGTTTGCCATAGTTGCAGTGGGCTAAATCTTCACATCTTCATGCAGAAGTGTTCCTTCTTACGGTTCACTATTTTGGCACATGTATCACTCACTTTCTAGTTAGAGTGGACTTGAGCTTGATAGCCTCCTCTTATACCATGTGCTCGATAAAATGATATGTGGTGTCATTGTGCTTGATGTGTGCATGGTGCTCAGATTCTTGGTGTGAGCGATTGTATTCACGTTGTCGATGCGCATAAGAACAAGAACTACTATAGTCTGACTCATTTATGCCATGAGATATTAGAGTCTAAGTGCTTCCTTTACTCCAAAGATAAGAGACACATACTTTGCTTCCGTACTTGAGGAGGCTACAACCACTTGCTACTTGTTGAACAAGGTGATGACACCTCCATTCATGAGAAGCAGATATCTAGAGATGGACTTTCAATCTTCAAAGTTTGAAATTTTAATCTACATCTGTGTAGCAGATGATGTCATTCATGCCATTATTGGAGATACAAATATTGATGGTTCTAGTAAAGAAGAGAAGGATCTGCTTCACCACCTTCTGGTACTCATATCTTAGATTTACCAAGTGCCGGCTTACAGTGTTCAGCAAAGTTGCCACGATCAGGTAAAGGAGACTACAGAGATGCTCTAGTACCTCTTTTGCTCAACTACATCTGCTTTTCCTCTAAAGCTCCGGAGGTACTATGGTGGCTTAAATGGCGTGCCGATGGATTTTTCTTCTGCCATGCAAACTTGCTTTAGTAAGAAAAAGAGCATTATATGCAATTATGCATGATCAAGATGCTGAGGAAATATGATGCCTCTCCATAATCAGACATTTGGAAGTGCTCTTGTATTTTCTTCTTGAACTCTTGCAATGCAAACATGCCTTAAGAAAAGAGGTGTTGGAAATACGACCATCTAATTTTGTTGCAGGTCCATGAGAGCAAGTTGTTGGAAGTGGAGGAGACAAGAGGCATGGAAGCACTAAGCATGTGGGATTGAAAGGACATCACTTGTGCTAAGAATGGTTGTTAAATCACTCAAAATGATAGAGTACGTATAGACCTCTCACAAGCCACACCACTTAGCCATGGTGGCTAAGACTTACACACTAGAGTCCACAATCCCACACAACATAGGAAATCAGCCTAGCAATCAGGCTGACCACTCTCATACGACCTAGAGAGCTAAAGAATGCTCTCACAGCACACTCCTAGTAGTCACATAACCCACAATCCCATGGAGAATCGCCATGTGTCCATGGCTAGCACATAAGGATCATACCTCACCTAAAAAGTAATGAGAGGTACCTTTTTCCTTGGTAGCACACTGTGACAAGCACCCCGAGAATCTAGGAGCTTTTTGGATGTCTATTCCATCAGGTCTTGACCCTGGACCTCTTGCATTTTTCTTTTCTCAGGCTAAAGCATGGAGCCATCGCCCATAGTCACCCAGACACCGGCGGTCAATGTCCCCAGAAAATTTGAAAATTCATATCTCTCAATATGATCATTAGATCGGCTTGAAACTTGGACGGTAGACCTTTTGCCACATGATCTTTCCATTGGTAAAGTCAGATCGACAATCGGAGTAGGCATCAAGTGGTCTCGTAGAACTTGCTCCTATGGATCTCAAACTATGTTGGATGGCCCTCTTTCCATCAATATCCCAGTTTTGCAGCGGTCAGAGCAGGCTGAGTCAAGATTGTTATGTTCTGTGTATGCCCCTGGTCCAATCAGCGGAAGATTTAGACTGGGTATGCACTGCGCTTGTAGCGCAAGTCCCCCAGCGACATGCAAGAGAGGCTAAGAGAGACAAGGCATGCACTACTCATCTTTGTGGAGTAAGTCCCCTTGGTCTACTCTTGGTAGTGTACCTGGTGCATGCTCCTTAGGACAACTTCCTATAGCCTAGTGGGTGAAGGTGCCGTCTCGCAAGCGAGAGGTCCGGGGTCGAATCCTCCCAGGACCAAATCTTCTTTGTGACTAAAAAGGGCCAAGGAAGCTTCCTAGAAGCCTCTAAGGTCCAAGGTGGATCAAGCGCCACTTGGCGGTCACAGAGGGTGCCATGTCATCAAAACTGATGACACTGTCTAGGGTAGCCTTGGGGGGNGGTCCCTCCAAGGAGCCACTGGGAGCACTGACCAGAGACTATATAAGGCCTGTCATTTGCATGTGATTGTATCATCATCTCTTACTCTTGAGACTTGGGAGAAAACTAATCCCTTGTTGGCCACCAAGAAAGAGTGTAAAGAACAAGTGCAAGTGCACACTTTGGTGTGTAGCATTGCCAGTTGGGTGAGAGTTTGGAACACTCTCCAGCCACGGTTGGGACAAGCTAAGTGAACCTTTCAGTGTGGAAACACTACTCCGTGGGTGATCTCCACCTTGGTTGAAATACCAAGGGCGGTCGGCGGTTTGCCTGTCGGCGCCGTTTACTCTAGACCGTGGCCAAGTGCAGAGTGACAAAGGGTTATGGGCCCACACTGATCGGGAAACTTAGTTCTTTGTACCACCGCTCAGTTCACGTGACAGGTACCTCCGCAGCAGACAAGACACCACTGGTCCATCTGCTTCATCGTCGGTCCACTTGGACCAAGGTACGGATTGTGAGAGGCCAGACGCGGGTTGGACCCGTGGTCCACGTTTGCTCTCCACGGACAAGGAACGAGGATACGCTCTGCCATTGTTTGTATGACCCTCGAGTCCTAAGCGGGTTATGCTCTGCCCTTGTGGGTATGACCCCGTGTCTGTGGGAGCACTTCCTCCACAATAGCTAAGAGACCATCGGCTGGAGGGGTATGCAACGGACTGCACCTTGAAAATCTGCAGCAGTCATCAGCCTCATCAGCCTACATCGGCCTCAACGAAGCAGAACAGCAGAGACTAAGTGAGCATCCTTGACCACACCGCAATCATGCCGGGGGGTCAAGAGATCGTTCCAGTCACCTCACGGCCCGCCGAGTTGGGTGCGGCCAACGCCATCGCACGCTTCGATGGGAAAGCCTTCGGCACGTGGAAATGGCAGTTTGAGGTGGTGATGCGCGTGCGCGGGTACCTCAACATGCTGAAAGGGACGGAGGTAGCACCGGAGGACGAGGCAAGCGCGGAATACGCAGGGTGGCAAGAGCGGAATGACATCGCTCTCGCACTCCTCGTCACGTCCATAAGCCCCTCCCTAATCTCCCACATCGAGGGGTGCACGACGGCAGCTGAGGCTTACACCAAGCTCACGAACGTGTACCAGTCAACTTCCCTCACCAATCGACTCTTCATTTTGCAGCGCTTCATCGGGCTGCGGGTGGGCGAGGGGGAGTGCATCTCGGACTTCCTCCAGCAGTTCGAAGGACTGCTTCAAGAAGCCCGCGCCATGTCCTAGCAGCTCGACCAACAGATGCAGGCCATGATTCTCCTCATGGCCTTGCCGCCAAGCTGGAGCCCCATGATCACCACCTTGGGTGGTTGGGAGGAGTCGGAGTTCACGTACCCTCGTGTCTCCGAGTTTGTCCGGAACGAGGCCATGCGGCGCAACAACGGCGTCATCAACAACGCCGCATATGCGAGTGGCTCGGGAGGCACCTCCTCTCATGGCAACAACAGAGGTAGTGGCGGCGTGAAGAGCGGCAAGAAGAAGGGCAAGTGCCACAATTGTGGCAAGGCCGGGCATTGGGCGCGGGAGTGTCACGCACCAAAGAAGGAAGGAGGCGGTGGTGGGAGCAGCAACGTGAGTAAGAAGGTGGACTTGACAACCACGAGCATGATGGCCGAGAGCAAGGCCCCTCCCAAGGACTCTGCGCTGCTGTGGCCGGGAGCCTTCGGGCTTGACAGTGGCACGGACTACCACACCTCTCGCGAGGCATGTGGCTTCTCGTCCCTCACACCATCGACGGCCAAGTTCCGGTGCGCCAACGGCGGCATCGAGTACGCGGCTGGTGAGGGAGAGAAGGTCCTGCACACGCGGCTCAACGGAGCCGACAAGGAGTTGCGGCTGTAAAACGTCGTCTACATGCCAACTTTTGCCGTGAACCTCCTCTCTGTCTCGCGGATTACGGATCACGCGATGACAGTGGTGTTCACAGAGAAGGAAGCCGTCATCCTCAAGAATGAGGACGTGACGATTACCTACGCTGCGTCAGACCTTGTCGCCAAGGTGCCACAAACGGATGGGCTCTACGTTCTGCAGACGAAGAGCGCGGAAGGGCACGCTGGGGTGGCAGAGGCAGGAGCGGAAGCTGCACCATCGCCGAACGCCAAGACACCATCCATGCCGCCTGCTCTGGCGGCTAAAGACGCGGGAGCAGCAACTGCGAAGCTGTGGCACAGACGCCTTGGGCACGTGGCCGACAGCACCCTGCAGGTCATGTAGGAGCAGAAGCTTGTACGCGGGCTGGAGGGGTGTGAGCTAAAGGGTGGATGCAACGCTGGATGTGAGGCTTGCCTGCAAGGCAAGACAAAGCGAAAACACTTCTCCAAAAACGGTCGCAGAGCAGAGGGCATACTCGACCTCGTCCACAGCGACGTGTGTGGCCCCATGCGCACCACGTCCAACGACGGCTCCAAGTACCTCCACACCTTCATCGATGATTACTCTCGGAAGGTGTGGGTGTACTTCCTCAAAACCAAGGGAGAGGTGCTGGAGCGCCTGCAAGAGTTTGTCGCCATGGTGGAGCGACAAACCGGGCGGAAGGTCAAGGGCCTACGCAGCAACAACGGCGGAGAGTACGAGGGGTGCAAGCCGTGGCTTCGGGTACACGGCATTGTCCACCAACCTACTACCCCCTACTCATCGCAAAGCAACGGCGTGGCCGAGCGCATGAACCAGACCATTCTGGCCATGAACCATGCTGTTCGACTCAAAGCTCCCTCCTCGCTTCTGGGCGGAAGCAGCGCGCACTGCATGCTACCTCATCAACCTCATGCCTGCTGCAGCATTGCGCAGCAAGGGGACAGAAAAGGAGCAAAGTGCAGAACGCATCACGCCGCAGGAGGCGTGGTCGGGAAAGAAGCCGGATGCCTCTCACCTAAAGGCATTCGGCTGCACGGCTTGGGCCAAAGTCCAGGACGGGCAAGGAGCGGGGAAGTTGGATGCACGTGCGCGCAAGTGCGTGATGATCGGCTACGAGGCCGCGCACAAGGCGTACAGGCTGTGGGACCAGGCAGCAAGGAGAGTCATCACCTCCAGAGATGTGACCTTCCAGGAAGAGTCACACGGCAAGGAAGAACTGTTGGACCCAGAGAACTCTCCAAAACAGGGAGAGTGGATCGTGCTGCTAGAGGCGGGTGACACACCCCCGACTAACTGGCGTGGGACGCCAGTGGCCGTAGACAGCAAGGCTGCCAATTCAGGGAGAGCGACCGCTCAGGCTGAAGCGGAGTTGACATCTGACACCGCGTCGGAGACATCCGAGGCCTCCTCGGAGGCCAGTGGCTCTTCCCTCCCAGCGACCCCTCCTGGGGAAGCACAGCAGCAGCAGCAGCACAAGCAGCCAGCACCAGCACCACTGCGGCGCAGCGAGCGCCAAGCAAAGCCTACGAAGCAGTACGACGGAGGGAAGGCCGAGTGGACTGGCCTGAGCTGGTCGTGCCTTGCGCAGGGAGAGCCAGCTACCATCGCCGAGGCTCTCTCGCGGCCAGACGCCGCTAAGTGGAAGGAGACGATGGAGAGCGAGCTCGCCTCCATCAAAGAGAACGGAACGTGGGAGCTGGTGGACAGACCACCAAACGCACACGTGGTGGGCGTGAAGTGGGTCTTACGCATCAAACGCAAGCAAGACAACAGCATTGACAAGTACAAGGCAAGGATCGTCGCGAAGGGGTTCTCGCATAGAGCAGGGTCTGAGTACGACGAGACCTACTCTCTTGTCGCGTCTTTCCCATCCATCCGCACCTTGCTGGCTGTGGCTGCGGCGCGCAACATGGAAATCCACCAGATGGACGTCAAGACCGCCTTCCTTTACGGGAAGCTTGACAAGGAGATACTAATGGAGGTGCCCGAGGGTGTCAAGGCAAAACCCAGGCAGGTGTGTCGCCTCATCAAGGCGCTCTACGGGCTGAAACAGGCCCCAAGGATCTGGTACAAGGAGAAGGATAGCTTCATGGCTGGCCTAGGCTTCTCGCACTGCCACAACGACCCCAGCGTGTATGTGCGTGCGGATGACCAGGGGCTGTTGCTGGTAGCGCTGTACGTGGATGACCTGATTCTGGCCTCCACCTCCATGAAGGCCCTCGAGGCCCTCAAGGAGAAGCTGCATGGGCGGGTTCAGATGAAGGACATGGGCGAGCTCGAGTACTACTTGGGCATTGCTATACATTGCAACCGAGCTGCAGGCACCATCGAGCTCAACCAGACGAAGTACATCTCAGAGGTGCTTCGGCGCGATGGCATGGAAGACGCAAAACCCCTCAGCACTCCTCTCCCCACAAAATGCAATCTCACCTCCGCCCACTCCCCCAGCACGGAAGCCGAGCGCCGCGAAATGCAGGATGTGCCATACCAGTCTGCGGTGGGTAGCATCATGTATGCCATGGTTGGCACGCGGCCGGACAACTCCTTTGCTGTGGGGCTAGTCAGTCGGTTCGTGGCCAACCCTGGGCCACTCCACTGGCAGGCCCTGAAGCGCATTTTGCGCTATCTCAACAAGACACGGCACATGGGGCTGCAGTACGGCGGCCTTCAAGGAACAGACCCTTTGCGCCTCAAGTGCTACACCGACGCAGATTTTGGAGGCAACGTGGATGATAGGAAGTCCACCTCGGGCTTTGTGTGCNCTGTGTCTCCATCTCAACCGCAGAAGCTGAGTACGTGGCGCTGTCTGAGGTGTGCAAAGAGACGCAGTGGCTACGCAGCTTGCTCGCTGAGATGCACGCACCACAAAAGGAGGCCACGGTCGTCCACGTCGACAACCAAAGCGCGATGGACATCGCGTTCAAGGACACTCTCTCCAGGCGGACCAAACACATCGACATCCGCTATCACTACACGCGCGAACTTGTCGCCAAGGGAGTGGTGGATCTGTAGTACATCGTGACCAAGCAGATGCTCGCGGACTTCCTGATGAAGCCGCTGGACAGTGACCCGCACATGGCAGGGGCACGGGGCATCGGGATGGTGAGCGCAGCAGACGAGGGCTGAACAGGCGACCCACTTCACACGTGGCCGACATCGCTGGGTCCATGGCCGCAGCAGGAATCTAGCCGCAGATGGACGCAGGTACAAGGGAGAGTTTGTTATGTTCTGTGTATGCCCCTGGTCCAATCAGCTGAAGATTTAGACTGGGTATGCACTGCGCTTGTAGCGCAAGGCCCCCAGCGACATGCAAGAGAGGCTAAGAGAGACAAGGCATGCACTACTCATCTTTGTGGAGTAAGTTCCCTTGGTCTACTCTTGGTAGTGTACCTGGTGCATGCTCCTTAGGACAACTTCCTATAGCCTAGTGGGTGAAGGTGCCGTCTCGCAAGCGAGAGGTCCGGGGTCGAATCCTCCCAGGACCAAATCTTCTTTGTGACTAAAAAGGGCCAAGGAAGCTTCCTAGAAGCCTCTAAGGTCCAAGGTGGATCAAGCGCCACTTGGCGGTCACAGAGGGTGCCATGTCATCAAAACTGATGACACTGTCTATAGTAGCCTTGGGGGGAGGTCCCTCCAAGGAGCCACTGGGAGCACTGACCAGAGACTATATAAGGCCTGNTTGTGGAGTAAGTCCCCTTGGTCTACTCTTGGTAGTGTACCTGGTGCATGCTCCTTAGGACAACTTCCTATAGCCTAGTGGGTGAAGGTGCCGTCTCGCAAGCGAGAGGTCCGGGGTCGAATCCTCCCAGGACCAAATCTTCTTTGTGACTAAAAAGGGCCAAGGAAGCTTCCTAGAAGCCTCTAAGGTCCAAGGTGGATCAAGCGCCACTTGGCGGTCACAGAGGGTGCCATGTCATCAAAACTGATGACACTGTCTATAGTAGCCTTGGGGGGAGGTCCCTCCAAGGAGCCACTGGGAGCACTGACCAGAGACTATATAAGGCCTGTCATTTGCATGTGATTGTATCATCATCTCTTACTCTTGAGACTTGGGAGAAAACTAATCTCTTGTTGGCCACCAAGAAAGAGTGTAAAGAACAAGTGCAAGTGCACACTTTGGTGTGTAGCATTGCCAGTTGGGTGAGAGTTTGGAAGACTCTCCGACCACGGTTGGGACAAGCTAAGTGAACCTTTCAGTGTGGAAACACCACTCCGTGGGTGATCTCTACCTTAGTTGAAATACCAAGGGCGGTCGGCGGTTTGCCTCTCGGCGCCGTTTACTATAGACCGTGGCCAAGTGCGGAGTGACAAAGATGCCTTCATACAGAGCTGTTTCTTTTGACGTGTCACTAGCTTGGTACTAGAATCAGCGACCAACTTGCTAGTTGGAGTACATTCCAAGTTGATAGCATCCTCCTACACCATGTGTTTGATGAAGTAATATGCGATGTCAATATGTTTGGTGCGTGTATGGTAGTCAGGATTCTTTGCGAGTGCGATTGTCCTCTGGTTGTCAACGCGTAGAAGACCTAGAACTGCCGCACAGCAACTCATCTCTGCCATGAGACGTTGGAGCGAAACCGCTTCCTTCATTCCAATGTTGAGAGATATATACTCAATTTATATGCTTGAGGTAGCTACACACCCGCCACTTGTTGCACCAGCTGATGATCCCGCCATTCATGAGAAAAAACATGTTCGGAGATGGACTTGCGGTCCTCACAGTTTGAGGTCCTCACAGCGGCGTGCTGATGGGTTTTTCCTCTACCATGCTGAACCGCTACAAAACATCCTTGATGAAGGGGCTCTACTACAACAAGACGAAAAGTACTTTGCGATCACGTCTGATCTGAATACCAAGAAAGTATGAGGCTTCCCCGAGATTTGACATCCGGAAGCGCTCCTACATTGCTTTCTTGAACTCTTACAATGTGGACATGCTGTTGGAAAGGAGGAGCATGTCATCCACATAGACAATGATCACGAGGATCTCATGCTCGTGCTCCTAGCGATACACGCTGTAGTCACACTCGCTACGCTTGAACCCCATGCACTGTAGCGCCGTACCCAATTTCTTGTTCGAGGCACGTGACACTTGCTTGAGGTTGTACAGCGACTACTGCAGCTTACAAACTAGGTGCTCCTGGCCATCCATGACGAGCCCTTGTGACTGCTCCGTGTAGATTTCCTCTTCCAATTCACCATTGAAGAATTTCGTCTTGAGATCCATGTGGTAAACCTCAAAGTCCTCAGCTCTTCCATATGGAAGGAGCGTACGTACAAAGGCAAACTTTGCAACAGGGACAAAGATTTCAGTATAGTCGATGTCTTCTTACTGAGACTAGCCCTTGGCGACAAGCGTCACCTTGTACTTTTTAAGATTGCCATCTGCGCCCCTGTTCTTCTTGAAAACTCACTTACACTTGATTACCTTGCGTCTAGGTAGATGCTTAGTCAGCTCCTACATGCCCATGTCGAGCTTTGACTGTATCTCCTACTATACAGCTTGCGCCTAATGTGCTGCATCTGGAATAACCACGGCCTCCTTGTAGGACTTTTGCTCATCTAAATCTCCTAGAAATGCGACATTCATCTGGTTTGGTTTTTTCAACATCGAGAAATGCCCACGCTCACCAAAAGGCTTGAAGCGCATCTTGAGGGATACCTACGACCTGGTGCCAGGGCGTTATCAGACGAATGGTGGGTGTTGAAGGTACAATAGTTACTGCTGGTGGTGCTATATATCCTTCTTCTACTTTTTCCGATGAGGCCATTGTATCTGCTACATCACACATGGGAGAGAGAAGCTATTCTCCCACTTTCATAGTAGAGGAACGGTCAAGGGAGACTAGGTAAGGAAAGGTACTCTTCCCACTACCTCGTCAGGTGCTGGTTCTGTTGATTCCTCTCAAACAATGTTGGTCCCTATGACGTTGCTCTCGTCGAAGATGACATCCCTGCAGATTATGACGTGGCCATTATCCCTCTCATAGGGGCGATAGGCCTTGCATACCATGTCATAGCCAATCATCAACATGTGCATGCTCTTCACATCTCATTTCTACCGCTTCTCCTTAGACACGTGCATGTTTATGAAGCTGCCAAATGCACGAAGGTGGCCCATGCTCAATTTCTTGCCAAACCATGCCTCGTATAGCATCATCTGCAGCAAAGCCCCGGTTGGAAAATGGCTCTTGATGTACACCACAATGTTTACTTCTTCGGCCCACAAGTCGTAAGTGAGCTGAGCCGCGTGAAGCATGGAGCACGCCCACTCAACGATGGAGTAGTTGGCACGGTGTGCTATGCCTTCATGCCATCTACGACAAGGTACTCCTCGACGTCTTTGCTGGGGTATTCTCAACCTCGGTCGCTACGGAAATTCTTGATTTTCCTACCTGTCTGGCTCTCCACCATAGACCGATCAAAGTACTAGCCCTTGGAAGAAGGGACGTACTCAACAGTGTAACGGTTATAATCATCAATGAAGGTTACAAATTATCTAGAACCTCGAAAGCTCTGGGTTTGCATTGAGCCGCAAATGTTTGTGTGGACTAGCTCCAGTACCTCCTTTGCACGCTCCCATACCCAAGAGAAGAGCTTGCCATGCAGTTTCCGCTCCAAACAACCGATGTACAACTGTCGCTCAAAGTTGGAGATGCTGGGCAATTCACGCACCATCTGCTTTGTTTGGAATCGCTGTAAGGCGCTCATGTTGATGTATCCGTAGCGCACATGCCAAAACTTGCCATCTGTTACCTACACCATTGCTTCAAGATTGTGCTCACGCAAGATCTTGGTTTCTCCTAATAGGCGATACATGTTGCCCGCCTTCACCGACCTGGCCAATTCCTCTCCCGTTTCCTTGTCAAGGATATAACCATAATCATCATCAATGACGACACATAATCCTATGTTGGTGTGGGAGGAAACTGAGAGAAGGTTGAACACATGAGGTACATACAAAACACCATGGAAAAGTCCCACTTCAATGTCACACAAGATCTCCAACCAAATCTCCACAATCCCAATCCTCTCAGCATATACCACACGGTCACCACCCGAAGCAATAGGTCGGAGGGGGGAACTAAGAGGAGCTGCGTAAACCACTCCTTGTGGTGCGTTAGACTCATGGTGCACCCTGAGTCCTTGTACCATGCTTGATCTGCCTTCTCCATCTATGGCATGCAAGATTTTGGCATGAAGAGGCAGTCGCACACCTCCTTGGCCACGTTCATGTTAAAAAAGTGGCACAGTTTTGTCTGGTTTTGCTGCTCCTGCTGACACTATTATGACTGCTGTTGCTACTACCATGGAGGCTGCTCCCTCTACTAGTATTGCAAGGTCTGCTGCTAATGGTGCTCCTTCTCGTTCCTCATGAACTTGAAGGACTCTTTCTTGTAGTGCCCCCCTTTCTGGCTATAATGGCACTTGTTGGAACTTCAGGAGAGAGGGAGCCTTAGAGTAGCAAACTTGTGAGACTGAAAGGGTAAACTTGTGCTACAGAATGGTTGTTGACTCACTCAAAACAATGGAGTACATATAGGGTTAGAGCTTGGGCAAATCAACATTCTCACAAGCCACACCAGTTAGCCATGGAGGCTAAGCTTGTCACACTAGAGTCTATAATCTCACAGAAGAAAGGAAATCAGCCTAGCAATGAGGCTGACCACTGACACACGACCTACGGAGCTAGAAACTCTTATCATGGGACATTCCTAATGGTCACATAACCCTCAATCCCATGGACAATCACCATGTGTCCATGGCTAGCACACAAGGATCTCACCTCACCTAAAAAGTAAGAAGATGTACCTTTTTCCTAGTCAGCACACTCTGACAAGGCAGTCCAAAAATCTAGGACCTTCTTGGATATTTGTCCCATCAGGTCTTGACCCTGGAACTCTTGCATTTTTCTTTTCTCAGGCTAAGGCATGGAGCCATTGCACATGGTCACCAAGACACCGGCAGTCGATGACTTCATAAATATAAAAAATCCATGTCTCTCAATCCGACCGCTAGATCAGCCTGAAACTTAGATCGTAGATATTTTGCCACCTGATCTTAGGAATGAGAAGGTCCTATTGATGATCGGATCAAGAATCTAGTAGTTTCCTTGGACTCTCTCTCGTTGCCCTGAAACTGAGCCCGATGGCTCTTTTCCCAACAACACTTGCCTTTCTTCTTGCTTCTTGCTGCCCAGGCTGCTCCTCGTGCTGGTTGCATGAACCCACCGCCATAAAAGCTGCTTGACTGCTGCTGCCACAATTGTGCTTTGTTGCATTGCAATGAAGTTCCACCTACACCTGGTCATGCTGATGAAGTCCAGGTTGAGAGTCGGTTGGCACTCAAACGTCTCTTGCACAGTGTCCTAGCCAGTTGAGGAGGATGAAACACGTCTCTTCCATGGGATTGCCTGTCGCTTTGAGCTGTCTTACCTATTCCTTTGCCCTGTTCAAGTACGCCTTCATCCCTTGGCCACCCTAAATTTTCAATGCCATTATGTTCTCCTCCAGAAGCATGAGGAATACAAGATCCTTGCTCTCATATTTCTTGCACAACGCATCCCACCCCTTTTTTGTAGTGGCCTTGTTTCTCACATACCAAAGCTAAGGTTGAAGATGGTGTTGACAAGCAGCCTACTTGTCCTTCTTCTTCTACTCCTCATATACCTCTGCTGCAGTTCAAGATGAGCTTGCATGTGCTACACCTTTCTACAGCGTATTCACCGCCACCTCATCCGCTATGGTGATGCCTTTTGCCTATGGAAGCGAAGCACGCTCATCGCCGCCTACCACCTCCAAAAAGCCCCTCTCCTCCAAAAAGAGGCGCGTACAGATCTTCCAAAACATGAAGTTGACGCGCTCTTCTAGCCTCTCCAAGGACTCGACTGCTATTACCATGCTTGCTGCAGCCATTTTGAGCTTAGGTTGTGCTCAACATTGTCCTTGAGCGGTAGCGCTACCCCCGTTTCAACTATTCCTTCTACAATAAACTCATATGGGAGAAAATGGACTGTTGAGATCACCAGACTCAGAATTTGGAAAAACTAAGCTCACAACTGGGATATTCAGCACAAAAAAGTTAAAATGAATGCAAAGTTCCAAACAAGATCATCAACAAGGGATTTCATGAGAAATGCCCTTTTGAACACAGAGTATATTTCTGCTCCTACTCCAACTCAAACGAGCAGGCTTGTAAATGTTGGAACTAGAGGAGAGAGGGAGCCTTGAAACAGCGAGTATGTGGGACTCAAAGGGCATCACTTGTGCTGAATAATGGTTCTTGAATCACTCAAAATGATGGAGTACATATAGAGCTAGAGCTTGGGCAAGTCAGCCCTCTCACAAGCCACACCACTTAGCCATGGAGGCTAAGGCTCACACACTAGAGTCCATAAACTCACACAAGAGAGGAAATCAGCCTAGAAATCAGGCTGACTTCTCACACACAACCTAGAGAGCTAGAAAATACTCTCATGGCACACTCCTAGTGGTAACATAATCCACAATCCCATAGAGAATCGCCATGTATCCATGGCTAGCACACAAGGATCTCACCTCATCTATAAAGTACGGAGAGGTACCCTTTTCCTAGTCAGCACACTCTGACAAGGCAACCCAAGAATCTAGGACCTTTTTGGATATTTCACCCATCAGGTCTTAACCTTGGACCTCTTGCCTTCTTCTTTTCTCAGGCTAAGGCATGGAGCCATCAGGCATAGTCAACCGGATATCAGTGGTCGATGACCCTAGAAACTTCGAAAATTCATATCTCCCAATCCGACCGTTGGATCGGCCTCAAACTTAGACTAAAGACATTTTGCCGCCTAATCCATCCAATGAAGAAGTCAGATTGATGATCGGAGCAAGGATCTGGTACTTTCCTGGAACTTGCTCCTATGAACCTGTAACTGAGCCGGATTTCTCCTTTTCCTACAATCTCTGACTTTGCCGCCGTCAGAGTGGGCTGAGTCTACATGCCTTCATGCAGAACTGCTTCTTCTCACGGATCACTAGCTTGGTGCAGAAACTAGCGACCTGCTTGCTGGTTGGAGTAAACTCCAGCTTGATAGCACCCTCGTACACTATGTGCCGAGTAAATTGATATGTGATATCAATGTGCTTGGTGCGTGCATGGTGCTCAAGATTCTTGGCGAGTGCGATTGCGCTCTGGTTCTTGACGCGCACAGAACTGGAACTACATCACTCCCACTCATCTGTGCTATGAGACGCTGGAGCCAAACTGCTTCCTTGGCATCAAAGCTGAGAGAAACGTACTCAGCTTCTGTGCTTGAGGTGGCCACGACCACCTGCCTTGTGCTGCACCAGCTGATGGCCCCACCATTCATGAGGAACTCATGTCCAGAGATGGACTGACAGTCCTCAGGGTTTGAAGCCCAATCAACGTCTGGGTAGCCGATGATGCTGTTGTCGTTGCTGTTGTAGGTGATCCGCTTCACTGCCTTCTGGTGCTCAGGTCTGGGATAAGTCATGTGCTGGCTCACAACGCAAGCACCTTGTGCGAGATCCGGCCTGGTTTCCACCATCACGTACATGAGACTGCCGACGGCACTCTGGTACTTTTGCCGCTCAGTTGCATCCGCTTTTCCATTGAGACTCACAAGGTAGTGCCGCGTCTCTAACGGTGTGCCGATGGGCTTGGCCTCTGCCATGGCGAACTGGTGCTAAAAATCCTTGATGTAGCGGCTCTGCTGCAGCAAGAAAGAGCTTGATTGGCGGTCACGCGTGATCTGAACACCGAGGAAGTATGATGCCTCTCCGAGATCAGAAATCTAGAAGCGCTCCTCCATGGCCTCCTTGAACTCATTCATTGCAAACATGCTGTTTGAAAGGAGGAGCATGTCATACACATACACGATGATGATGAGCACCTCATGACCATGCTACCAGCGATAGACGCTATAGTCACACTCACTACGCTCAAACCCCATGCACTTTAACGCCGTATCCAACTTCTGGTTCCAAGCATGCGACCCTTGTTTGATGCCGTACAGCGACTTCTGGAGCTTGCAAATCAGGTGCTCCTGGCCATCCATGACGAATCCCTCCGGCTTCTCCATGTAAATCTCCTCTTCCAGGTCACTGTTTAGGAACGCCGTCTTGACATCCATGTGGTGGACCTCAAAGTCCTCTGCTGGTGCATAGGAAAGGAACGTACGTATGGAGGCAAACTTTGCAACAGGAGCAAAGGTTTCCGTGTAGTCGATGCCTTCCTGCTGCGAGTAAACCTTGGCGACCAGCCTCGCCTTGTGCTTTTCAAGGTTGCCATCTGCACCCCTCTTCTTCTTTAACACCCACTTGCACTTGATTACCTTATGTCCAGGTGGACGCTCAGTCACCTCCCACAACCGTTGTCAAGCTGTAACTGTATCTCTTGCTGCACAGGTTGTGCCCAATCTGCTGTATCTGGTGCTGACATGGCCTCCTTGTACGACATCGGCTCATCAGAGTCTGCTGCAACTGCGACATTCATTTGGTCTGGTTTCTGGAGCATCCAGAAATGCCCGTATTCACGAGGCTTGTAGGGCACCCTGAGAGGGTACCTGCGAGCTGGTGCTGGAGCGTAAACAGGCGGTTGGTGTGGTGGTGCCAACACCACTGCTTCTGTTGATGGAGGTGCATCTTCATCCTTTGCTTTTGCCGATGAGGCCGCTGTATCTATTGCATCAGACATGGGAGAATAGACGGGTTCTGCCATTGTTAGAATAGAGGAAGGATCAGGAGAGACGGGGTCAGGGAGAATGTCTACTCCCACTGCCTCGTCAGTTGCTGCTTCTACTGCCTCTTCATAATCAATGTTGGTGCCGATGACGTTGCTCTTGTTGAAGACGACATCCTTGGACATGATAACATGGTCTATATCCCTTTCATAGAGGCGATACGCCTTGCTTGCCACGTCGTAGCCAATCATCAGCATCTGCGCGCTCTGCGCGTTCCATTTTTGCCACTTCTCCTTTGGTACGTGCATGAGCGCCAAGCTGCCAAACGCGCGAAGATGACCCACGCTTGGCTTCTTGCCGAACCACGCGTCCTACGGCGTCATCTGCTCCAAGGCCTTGGTTGGACTGTGGTTTTAGATGTACACTACAGTGCTCACTACTTCTGCCCAAAATTCGTAGGTGAGGTAAATTGCGTGTAGCATGGAGCGCGCCGNCCTTTCATAGAGGCGATACGCCTTGCTTGCCACGTCGTAGCCAATCATCAGCATCTGCGCGCTCTGCGCGTTCCATTTTTGCCACTTCTCCTTTGGTACGTGCATGAGCGCCAAGCTGCCAAACGCGCGAAGATGACCCACGCTTGGCTTCTTGCCAAACCACGCGTCGTACGGCGTCATCTGCTCCAAGGCCTTGGTTGGACTGTGGTTCTTGATGTACACTGCAGTGCTCACTACTTCCGCCCAAAATTCGTAGGTGAGGTAAATTGCGTGTAGCATGGAGCGCGCCGACTCAACGATTGTACGGTTGGCGCGTTCTACTATGCCATTCCGCTACGGCGAGTATGGCGCGGTGCGTTGGGCCTTGATGCCTGCTCCTGCGAGGTAGTCATGGAACTCCTTGCTCAGGTACTCTCCACCGCGGTCGCTGCACAGCGCCTTGATTTTCTTGCGAGTCTGGTTCACCACCATGGCCTTGAACTCCCTGAACCTTTCAAAGGAAAGGAACTGTACAGAAGTGTAACGGCTGAAATCATCAATGAAGGTGAGAACATACCTAGAGCCTCCAAAGCTCTGGGTCTGCATAGGGCCACACAAGTCTGTGTGGACCAGCTCCAGTACCTCCTTTGCACGCTCCCCTGCTCTAGAGAACGCCTCACGATGCTGCTTCCCCTCCAAAGGGCTGATGCACAAGAGTTGCTCAAAGTTAGAGATGGTGGGCAACTCACGCACCATCTGCTTTGTTTGAAGTTGCTGTAAGGCGCGCATGCCGATGTGACCGTAGCGCGCATGCCAGATTTTTCCATCAGTGGCCTGCACCACTGCTGCAAGACTCTGCTCGCGCGGGATCTTGGTTACCCCCAGCAGGCGGTACATGTCACCTTCCTTCACCGACCTGGCCAACTCCTCTCCGGTTTTCTTGTCAAGGATGTAGCCATAATCGTCATCAAAGACGACTCGTAGTCCTGTGTTGGTGAGAGAGGACACTGAGAGAAGATTGAACGCAGCATTAGGTACGTACAGCACGTCATGGAACACTCCCACTTCAATGTCACGCGGGGTCTCCAACCACATCTCCACAATGCTAATCCTCTCAGCATACAGTACTCGATCATCACCCAAAACAATCGGACGGGGGGGAATGGAGAGCAGCTCTGTAAATCATTCCTTGTGGTGTGGCAAGCCATTGGTATAACCGGAGTCCTTGTACCATGCCAGATCCGCCTTCTCCTTCTGCAAGATATCAGACTTCGCCATGAAGAGGCGGTTACACACCTCCTTGGCGATGTTCATGTTGCCTAAATGGCGCACGCCGCTCTGGTTCTGCTGTTGCTGCTGTTGCTGACGTTGTTGTGACTGCTGCTGCTGTTGCTATGGAGGTTGTTGCTTTTGCTGCTGCTCCTTCTGGTCCCTCTTCAACTTGAAACACTCTTCCTTGTAGTGCCCCTCTTTTTGGCAATAATGGCACTTGCCCTTCTTCTTGCCTCTCTACTGCGCGGACTGCTGCTACTGCTTGTTGCGTTAGCCCATTGGCAAGAAAGCTGCTTCACTGTTGCTGCTGCCGCCATTGCGCTTTGCTGCATTGCAACGCAGTTCTGCCTGCACCAAGTGCGTGCAGATGAAGTCCAAGTCGAGAGTCGGCTGGCACTCCAACGTCTCTCGCACCGTGTCATAGCTTGTTGGGAGTCCCCTCAGCAAGAGGAGGACGAAGCGCGTTTCTTCCACAGGGTTGCCGGCTACTTTCAGTTGCATTGCCAGCTCCTTTGCCCTGTCCAAGTACACCCCCATCCCTTCGCCACCCTGCATTTTCAACGCCATCATCTTCTCTTCCAAAGGCATGAGGAATGCAGGATCCTTGCTCTCATACTTCTTGCACAACATGTCCCACCCTTCTTTTGTAGTAGCCTTGTCACTCACATACTGAAGATGCGGGTTGGAGAAGGTGTTGACAAGCAGCCTGAAGGCCTGCCTGTCCTTCTTCTTCCACTCTTCATACACCGCTCCTGCAGTTGTAGATGAACTTGCATCTGCTCCACCTTTCTGCGGCGTCTTCCCCGCCACCACCTCTATTGCGGTGATGCCTTTTGCTTGTGGAGGCGGAGCGTGCTCCTTGCCGCTCACCACCTGCCACAAGCCCCTCTCCTCCCAAAGGAGAGTACGGATCTTCCAAAACGTGAACTTGGCGCGTCCTTCCAGCCTCTCCAAGGTCTGGGCTGTTGTTACCACGCCTGCTGCTGCCATTTTCAGCCTTGGTGATGCTCAGCCCTGCCCTTGAGTGGCGGCGCTACCCCTACTTCTGCTACTGCTTCAGCCAGAAATCTATCTGACAGAAAGTGGGCTATAGAGGCCAGCAGACTAGAACTGTTGACAAAATGAGCCCACCACTAGAAAACTCAGCTATAAACGTTTCACACTGACTCACAAAACTGGGTCGTCAACAGGGGATTTCAGAGATGTACCCTTTTTAAAAACAGGGTATGCTTCTGCTCCTATACCAGCTCACACCAGCCAGCTTGTAAACGGCGTTTCTCCAAAACGTACCAATGGAATGCAAATATTTTTGCACCAATGGAAAGCTTAGGAAAAACACTTTAATTCGCATGTGCTTTTGTTAAAATTTGACAAAGAAACAAGAGTTTCATGGTCGTCACAAGGCGACAGTCTTACTCAGAGAGAAGAGTGTAGCCCTGGCCGACCTCGTTTTAAGCATAACTCTCAATCCGACTGTTGGATCTTTGTGATCTTGGACTCGCCGGAAAGCTTGTCTCTTAAACTTGAAGATCTTGTGGTTGATAATTGAAAATGATGAAAGTTTGACCCCATCCCGTCACTCTCAATGTGACGGCCTATTCTGGCTAAAACTGGCAAAACTTGGCTTTGATACCATGTGTTGGAACTGGAAGCCTTGGAGCAGCGAGCATGTGGGCCTGGAAGGGCATCACTTGTGCTGAAGAATCGTTATTGAATCACTCAAAATGACGGAGTAAACATAGAGCTAGAGCTTTGGGAAGTCAGCCCTCTCACAAGCCACACCACTTACCCATAGAGGCTAAGCCTCACACACTAGAGTCCACACACTCACACTAGAGATGAAATCAGCCTAGCAATCAGGCTGACCACTCACACACATCCTAGAGAGCTAGAAAATGCTCTCATGGCACACTCCTAGTGGTCACATAACCCACAATCCCATGGAGAATCGCCATGTGTCCATGGCTAGCACACAAGGATCTCACATCACCTAAAAAGTAAGGATAGGTACCTTTTTCCTAGTCAGCACACTTTGACAAGGCAACCCAAGTATCTAGGACCTTTTTGGATATTTCTCCCATCAGGTTTTGACCCTGGAGCTCTTGCCTTTTTCTTTTCTCAGGCTAAGGCATGGAGCCATCGCCCATGGTTACTCGGATATCAGCGCTCGATGACCCCGGAAACTTCGAAAACTCATATCTCCCAATCCGACCATTGGATTAACCTCAAACTTGCACCGTAGACATTTTGCTACCTGATCTATACAATGGTAAAGTTGACAATCGGAGCAAGCATCTGGTACTTTCCTGGAACTTGCTCATGTGGACCTCTAAGTGAGCCGGATGGCTCCTTTTCCAACAATAAAAAGCGTCTCCTAAACAAACCAATCCCATGAGAACATTTTTGCACCAATTGAAAGTTTATGAAAAATATTCGATTAACATGTGCTACGTTTTAAATTGGACAAAAAACAAGAAACGTATTGTCATAAAAAGGTAGCAGTCTTACTCAAAGAGAAGAATGTATCCTTGGCTGACCTCGTTTGAAGTATCACTGTCAATTGACCGTTTGATATCTGTGATCTTGTGCTTGTTAGAAAGTTTGTCTTTGGAACATGACAATTTGGTGGTTAATTGTCAAATTTGGTTAACCTTTGATCCTAACCCGTCACTCTCAAAGTGATGGCCTATGCTAGCTGAAAGTGGTAGAATCTGGCCCAGATGCCAAGTGTGGGAACTCGAGGAGACAAGGAGCCTTGGAGCAACAAGCGTGTGGGACTGAAAGGGCATCACTTATGCCTAAGAATGGTTACTGAATCACTCAAAATGATGGAGTTGATATAGAGCTAGAGCTTGGGCAACTAAGTCCTCCCACAAACCACACCACTTAGCCATGGAGGCTAAGGCTGACACACTAGAGTCAACAATCCCATACAAGAGAGGAAATGAGCCTAGGTATCAGGCTGATCACTCTTATACAACCTAGGGAGCTAGAGAATTCTCTCATGGCACACTCATAGTGGTCACATAACCCACAATCCCATGGACAATCGCCATGTGTTCATGTCCATAGCACAAGGATTTCACCTCACCTAAAAAGTAATGAGAGGTACCTTTTTCCTAGTCAGCACACAGTGACAAGGCAACCCAAAAATCTAGGACCTTTTTGGATATTTCTCCCATCAGGTCTTGACCCTAGACCTCATACCTTTTTCTTTTTTCAGGCTAAGGCATGGAGCCATTGCCCATAGTCACCAAAACACCAGTAGTCGATGACCCTAGAAATTCCAAAAACTCATATCTCTCAATCCGACCATTGGAGCTGTCTACCTGCCTGAGGAGAGGGTCTAGAAAACGGGTTCTGACATAATGGTTCTCGCCGACCGCTCTTGGTATTACAACCAAGAGATGATATCACCCTCAGAGTCAAGGCTCCACAAGGAGCAATTCATAGGAATCATTTCCTTACACTATGTCGTTAGCACTTGGTCAGTTTCGCACAAGAAGTGAACTCTGAGGACTTAGACCAACCAATGCTTCTTTAGTATCTACCTCTGGTGGACAGCTCTGTTAGGACAATAAATGGTAAGAACTGTTCTCAATGACAGGCAACTGACAGGTTCTTATAGTCCCAGTGCAGCCTCTAGCCTACGTACGTAGTGGCTCCTTGGATGAACAACTTTGGGACCAATCTGGATTGCATCATCACCCTTTCCTCCATGGCGCTCCTTGTGACTGTCAAGTGGTGCAAGTCACAAAGAAGGACCTTTGAATATTCTAAGATGTCTCTTAGAACCTTTTTGTCCCCCTTTTGGTCACAAAGAAAATTAGTCACTAGGCTGGGATTTGACCTAGTGACCTTTCGCTCCAGAGGCTAACTTTGGAACGTCTAAGCCACAAGGAGTTGTCCTAGGTAGTGTTTGCTGGCTATACGATCCATTTTAGACCAAGGGGACTTGCTCCAAAGGAAACGTGCATGCCATGTCTATGAGGACCAGACTTAGGGGACTTACTCCAAGGGACTAGGCATGCACTGGCATGCCTAGTCCTGTGCCTGTCGAAATGTCAACCATGGACAAGGAGCATATCAGGTCAAGAGGAGCATCCTGAAACTTAGACCGTAGGCATTTTGCCACATGATCTTTCCAATGGTGAGGTCGGACTGACGATCGAAGTAGTCGTTTGGTTTTTTTCAAGAACTTGCTCTTGTGGACATGAAACTGAGGCGGATGGTCCCTTTCTCAACACAAGTTCCAGGACAGTACTAGATGCCTAATTTAATCATCAGTTAAAACTCAACATTGGAAAGATGAGGTGGAATTTGTTCTATTACCCAAGTTTCATGCTCGTCTTACGATTGGATTGAGAGATATGTGTTGGAAAAATCATCGACGTCATGGAATGCAACTGTCTAGGTGACCATGGACAATGGATCAATCTTTACCCTACTACACTTAACTTGAGTTTAACTACTTTTTATTTTGTTTGAATTCGTCGAAATTGGATTTCAAAATCAAATTTGAAGACTGTCCGAAATACTTGAAATGTTCAACATTCGAATTTCAGACACCGCTGTTCAATGATTTGTTGTTATAGACTGGGATCATTTTTCCACTGTTTTAGGTTGCCTCTGATTTACATGCAAGAACAGTTGAAGTTAGTAATATTTTGCTTGATGTTTTGTACTTTGAGAGATCAAAGTGCGAAAGAGCCTCATCATCAGGCTTGGCTCTCGCCAAGCCTGATAATGAGGCTGCCTCCTCGTTTGCTTCGCTCGCAGTCTCGGTTAAGAGCGAGGCTGGCAAGGAGGCATGCTCGTTGTGCTCGTACAATTCATCAAAACGGGGAAAATGAACCAGACCTTCCACTGAGTTTAAAGTAACAAGCCTCCATTTATAATGAAATCAACGGTACATGGAAATAATTCAAAAGTGTAAAATCTTCATCGAAATAAATCATGCATGAGGACAAAACTTGAAATACAAGTGTAGTACGGTAGCTTGAAAAAAAAGAAAGCCAAGAGGTCCAAGGTCAAGACCAGATAGGAGAAACATCCAAAAAGGGCCTTGGTCTTCGGATTGCCGTATCAGAGTGTGCTGACTAGGATAAAGGTACCTCTCCTTAATTTTGGGATGAGGTGAGATCCTTGTGTGGTAGCCATGGACACATGGAAATTTTCCATGGGATTGTGAATTATGTGACCACTAGGAGTGAGCCACGAGAGCATTTTCTAGCTCTTTAGGCTGTATATGACTTGTCTGACTGATTGTTAGGCTGATTTCCTCTCTTATGTTGGATTGTGGACTCTTGATTATGAGCTTTAAATTCCATGGCTAAATAGTGTGACTTTTGAGATGGCTGACTAGCACAAGTCTAGTTTTGTATGTAGTCCAGCATTCTAAGTGTTTTCATAACCACTCTTTAGCACAGCCAATGTCTTTTTTTGTCCTACATGCTTGTTGCTCCAAGGCTCCCTCTCTCCTCCAAGTCCTACATTTGGTATGAGAGCTAAGTTCTACCAATTTTAGCAAGCGCAAGCCATCACTTTAAGAGTGACGGGTTAAGGTTAAACCTTGGTTGCATTTGAAAATAAAAAAAGTGATCTTGTATTGCACAATACAAGCTTTTCAGCAAGCTCGAGATCATGAAAATCCATTGGTTTGATTGAGAGTTATGCTCAAAACTATATCGTCTAAGACTACACTGTTCTCCATGAGTAAGACTGTCGCCTTGTTTCTCAATCAAACTTAACAAATAGCACATGCAAATTGAATAAAATTTCCTCCGCTTTTCATCAACGCAAACATGTTAATTTTTTTGTAGTTCTTTTGAGACAAACATTGTTTACAAGCTGGATAGTCTGATTTTGAGTACGAGTAGAAGTACACATTGTTTTCAAGAGGGAATCTCTTTCTCAATCCCCTGTTGATGACCTTTTTTTACGGCTCTATTGGAAATGTTTTAAGTGTGTGCTTTGCTTGGTGCTCAGCCGAGTTTCCCAAAATTCCTAGTCTCTTGGCATTTACCATCCATTTTCAATGGGATAGATTTCTGATAGAAGTAGTAAAAGAAGCAGGGATCGCAATGTTCACCTGATATGTCCATTGTCCATAGCTAACATCTGAAAAGGCACAAGATAGACTAGGCATACACTGCTCTCTTGGAGTAAGTCCCCTAATTCTGGTCTAGATAAACAAGGCATGTATTGTTTTTGGAGTAAGTCCCCTTTGTTTCAACTAGATAGTATAGCCTGCAAACACTACCTAGGATAACTCCTTGTGGCTAAGACGTTCCAAAGTTGGTCTATGGAGCGAGAGGTCACAGGGCCAAATGCCAGCCCAGTGAGTTGTTTTCTTTGTGACCAGAAATGGGACAAGAGGTTTTAAAAGACATCTTAGAACATTCCTAGGTCCTTCTTCGTGGCTGGCACCACTTGACAGTCACAATGAGTGCTACATAGACAGGGGGGATGATGTAATCCAGATTGCCCTCAAGGAGCCACTACACGCCTAGGCTAGAGACTGGCTCCAGGACTATAAGTACCTATCAATTCCTAATCATTGATTGCACTTCTTACCTTTGCGATTCCTCACAGAGTTGTCCACCACGGGCATTTGGTCAAGAAACATTGGTTAGTCTGAGCCGAAAGAGTTGGCTCCTCATGCAAAAGTGACTAGGTGCTAAGAATATAGGACAAGGAAGTTATTCTTATGAAGTAATCAATGTTGGACCGTGATTTTAGGCTCATATCTCCTCCTAGTTACAATACTAATAGGGGAAAACAAGTGTCATTGCGTCGGCCTTGTTTTCTAGTCCATTGCCTCAGGCTGGTTGACACGCGTCGCCACCCAAGGGCAGTGCTCATCGTCAGCAAAGCTCAAAACGGAGTCTTCATTTGTTGTTAGAATAGCTTTGTCTTTAGAGAGGTTAGAGAGGCTGGACTGGCGCATCTTGCGTTTCATTGGGGAGAAGGCATCTCAGAGCAACAAGGACAGAACTATCGGAAGAGTAAAAATGGAATTGTGGAAGTCTGAGAGAAAAAAAATGGTAAAGGTATACCGGTTCCAGCCAAGAATACCTCCATCCCTCCCATACACATTCTAAACTCTACCGCAAAATTGTAGGCAATGGTCCAAAGTAACGCCAATGACTGCACCAAAAATAGTCACCGGCAGGTTTTAGGTCCTACGCATTCTTAAAAGTGGGCCGGTAGTCACCTTGTGTTGGAACTAGAGGAGAGAGGGAGCCGTGGACCAACAAACATGTGGGATTGGAAGGGCATCACTTGTGCTGACGAATGGCTGTTATATCACTCAAAATGGTAGAGTATATATACAGCTAGAGCTTGATCAAGTCAGTCCTTTCACAAGCCATACCACTTAGCGATGGAGGCTAAGGCTCACACACTAGAGTCCATAATCTCACAAAAGAGAGAAAATGAGCCTAGTAATCAGGCTGATCACTCACACACAATCTAGAGAGCTGGAAAATGCTCTCATGGCACACTCCTTGTAGTCACATAATCCACAATCTCATGGAGAATTGCCATGTTTCCATGGCTAGCACACAAGGATCTCACCTGACTTAAAAAGTAAGGAGAAATACCTTTTTCCTAGTCGGCACACTCTCACAAGGCAACCCAGGAATCTAGGACCTTTTTGGATATTTCTCCCATCAAGTCTTGACCCTGGACCTCTTACCTTTGTCTTTTCTCAAGCTAAGGCATGGAGCCATCGCCGATGGTCACCCAGACACCGACAATTGATGGCCCAAGAAGTTTTGAAAGTTAATCTCTCAATCTGACCGTTGGATCGGCTTAAGACTTATACCGTAGATCATTTACCACCTTATCTTTCCAATGGTGAAGTGTGATCAACAATCGGAGTAGGCATCTGGTAGCTTCCTTGAACTTGCTCTTGTGGACCCGAAATTGAGCTGGATGGCCCTTTTTCTAATAATCTCCCACTTTGCCACAGTCACTGATGGCTTAGTCCACATACCTTCATGCAAAACTACTGCTTCTCGAGGGTCACTGGCTTGGTACAAAAATCAGCGACGTGCTTGGTGGTTGGAGTAAACTCCAGCTTGATAGCACCCTTTTGCACCATACGCCTGATGAAATGGTATGCAATGTGAACGTGCTTGGTGCGTGCATGGTGCTCGGGATTCTTGCCGAGTGCGATTGTGCTCTGGTTGTTGACGCATAGAGGAATTGGGACTGCTGCACTCCCACTCATCACCACCATGAGACATTGAAGTCAAACTACTTCCTTGGCTCCAAAGTTGAGAGAGACATACTCAGCTTCTCTGCTTCTGGTGGCCACGACCACCTGCCGCTTGCTACACCAGCTGATGGCCCCATCATTCACTAGGAACACATGTCTAGAGATAGACTTTTGGTCCGGAGGGTTTGAAGCCCAGTCTTTGTCTGTGTAGTCGATGATGTTGTTGTCGTTGTCGTTGTAGGTGATGCCAATGTTGATGGTTCCATTAAGGTAGCGAATGATCCGCTTCACACTCTTCTTGTGCTCAAGTCCGGGGTTCCCCATGTCCTGGCTCATAAAACTCACAGCCTGTGCGAGGTCCGCCCTGGTTGCCACCATCAAGTACAAGAGACAGCCAATGATGCTCTGGTACTTCTCCCGCTAAGCTACATCCACTTCTCCATTGAAGCTCACGAGGTAGTTCCGTGTCTCAAGGAGTGTGCTCATGGGTTTTGCCTCTGCCGTGCCGAACCGTTGCAAGACATCCTTGATGTTGCGGCTCTCCTACTGCGGAAGAGAGTGTCATTTGCGGTCATGCGTGATTAGGATACCGAGGAAATATGACGCCTCCCCAAGATCAGTTATCTGGAAGCGCTCCTGCATGGCCTCCTTGAACTCTTGGAGTGCAGACATACTCTTGTACAGGAGGAGCATGTTATCCACATAGAAAATGATCATGAGGATCTCATGCCCATGCTGCATGCGATAGACACTATAGTCACACTGGCTGCGCTTGAACTCCATGCACTAAAGCGTTGCATCAAATTTCTGAGTCCAAGCACGGGACACTTGCTTGAGGCCGTACAACGACTTCTAGAGCTTGCAAACCAGGTGTTCTTGGCCATCCAGAACAAATCTCTCAAGCTGCTCCATACATATCTCCTCCTCCAAGTCATTGTTCAAGAATGCCATCTCGACATCCATGTGGTGGATGACGAAGTCCTCAGCTGCTGCATAAGAGAGGAGCGTATGCACGGAGGCAAACTCTGCAATAGGAGCAAAGGTTTCTGTGTATTCAATGCCTTCCTGTTACAAGTAGCCCTTGGCGACAAGCCTCAGCTTGTACTTTTCGAGATTGCCATCTACGCCCCTTTTCTTCTTCAACACCCACTTGCACTTGATTACCTTGCGTCCAGGCGGACGCTCTGTCAGCTCCTACGTACCGTTGTTGATCTGTGATTGTATCTCCTGGTACATGGCTTGCACCTAATCTCCTACATCTGGTGCAACCATGGCCTCCTGATACGAAGTCGGGTCATCACAGTCTATTTAAACTGTGAAGTTCTTCTAGTTTGCTTTTTGAAGAATGAAGAAATGCCCGTGCTCACCAGGCTTGTACCACTCCCTAAAAGGCTACCTGCGACCTGGTACTAGAGCATTAGCAGGGGGCTGGTGCGGTGCTGCAGGCACAGCTGCTGCTGCTGTTGGTGGTGTATCTTCTTCCTTTGCTTTTGCCGATGAGGATGTTGTATCTGCTGCATCAGACATGGGAGAGTAGAGTGGTTCTCCCACATTCCCAGTAGAGGAAGGGTTAGGAGAGACGGGGTAAGGGAGAATGTCTACTCCCACTACCTTGTCAGGTGCTCGTTTTTCTGCCTCTTTGCAGTTCATGTTGGTGCTGATAACGTTACCTTTGTTGAAAACAACATCCATGGAGATGATGACGTGGCAAGTATCCCTCTTGTAGAGACAATACGCCTTGCTTGCCACATCATAGCCAATCATCAGCATGTGTAAGCTCTTCATGTCCCATTTCTACCACTTCTCCTTGGGCACGTGCATATGCTCCAAGCTACCAAACTCGCAAAGATGACCTACGCTCAGGATCTTTCCAAACTACAAGATGTATGGCGTCATCTGCTCCAATGCCCTGGTTGGACTGCTGTTCTTCATGTACACCGCAGTACTCACTGCTTTGGCCCAGAACTTATAGGTGAACCGAGCCGCGTGCAAAATGGAGTGCGCCGACTCAACGATGGTGCAGTTGGCACGTTCGGCTACGCACGTTTTTCTGTGGTGAGTATGGCGCAGTGTGTTGCGTGTTGATGCTTGCTACTACGAGGTACTCATGGAACTCCTTGCTCAGGTACTCTACACCACGGTCGTAACGTAGCGCCTTGATATTCTTGCCAGTCTGGTGCTCCACCATTGCCTTGAACTCCTTGAACCTGTCAAAGTACTAGTCCTTGGAGGAAAGGAAGTACACAGTAGTGTTACGGCTTAAATCATCAATGAAGGTTTGAAAATATCTAGATTCTCCAAAGGTCCGGGTCTGCATTGGGCCACACAAGACAGTGTGGACCACCTCTAAAACCTCCTTCGCACGCTCCCTTGCTCCAGAAAATGCCTCGCGATGCTGCTTTTTTTCCAAACAGCTGATGGACAACTGCTACTCAATGTAAGAGATGGTGGTTAAGTCACACACCATCTACTTTGTTTGAAGTTGCTGCAAGGCATCCATGCCAATATAGTCGTAGCGCGCATGTTTGATTTTTCCATCTGTCGCTTGCACCACTCTTACAAGACTCTGGTCACGCAGAATCTTGGTTGCCCCCAACAGGTCGTACATGTTGTCTTCCTTCACCAACGTGGCCAACTCCTCTCCGGTTTCTTTGTCGAGGATAGAGCCATAGTCATCGTCAAAGACAACTCGCGGTCTTGTGTTGGTGAGAGAGGGCATACAGTAGACTATGGAACACTCCAACTCTAATGCAATACGGGATCTACAACCACATCTCCACAATCCAAATCCCCTCGGCATACACCACCCGATCATTACCCAAAGCAATAGATCGGGGGGGATGGAGAGCAACTGCATAAACAACTCCTTGTGGCGCGTCAGACTCTTGGTGCACCTTAACTCCTTGTGCCATGCCAGACATGCCTTCTCCTTCTGCGACATGTCAGACTTTGCCATGAAGCGACGATCGCATACCTCTTTTGCCATATTCATATTGCCAAAATGGCGCATGCCGGTCTGGTTCTGCTACTTCTACTTCTGCTACTCCTGATACTGCTGTGACTGTTGCTGCAACTGCTATGGAGATTGCTGCTTTTCCTACTACTACTGCTCCTTTTGGTCCCTCTCGAACTTGAAGTACTCTTTCTTGTAGTGCCCCTCTTCCTGGCAATAGTAGCACTTGCCTTCCTTCTTGCCTCTCTCCTGCCCATACCGCTCCAGCTCCTTATTGCGTGAGCTCAAGGCCGTAAAAGCTGCTTCATTGCTATTACCGCCATTGCGTTTTGCTGCATTGCAACGCAGTTCCACCAGTACCACGTGCGTGTAGATGAAGTCCAGGTCAAGAATTTGCTGGCACTCCAGCGACTCTCGCACTGTGTCATAGCTCGTCCGGAGTCCCCTCAGCAAGAGGAGGATGAAGCACGTCTCTTCAACAAGATTGCCGGCCGCTTTTAGCTGCTTTGCCACCTCTTTTGCCCTGTCCAAGTACGCCTCCATCCCTTTGCCACCGTACATTTTCAACACACTCATCTTCTCCTGCAAAAGCAAGAGGAATGCAGGATCCATAATCTCATACTTCTTGCACAACGTGTCGCACGCCTCTTTTGCTGTAGCCTAGTCACTCACGTACTGAAGATGCGAGTTGGAGATGGTGTTGACAAGCAGCCTATCGGCCTGCATGTCCTCCTTCCACTCCTCATATGACGCTGCTACAGTTGTAGATCAACTTGCATCTGCTGCACCTTTATGCGGCGTCTTCCCCTCTACCACCTGTGTTACGGTGATGCCTTTTGCTTGTGGAAGTAGAGCGCACTGGTCGCTGCTCACGACATCCCACATGCACCTCTCCTTCAAAAGTAGCTGAGTATGGATCTTCCAAAACGTGAAGTTGGCATGCCCTTGGCGGCTCTCAAAAGGCTAGGCTGCTGTGACCACACCTGCTACTACCATTTTGAGCTTTGGTGATGCTCAACAATACCCTTCAATGGCGGTGCTACCCTTGCTTCTCTTGCTGCTTCTGCGTGAAATCTCCTTGACAGAAAATGGACTGTAAAGGCCATCAGATTGGGAATTTCGGAAAACAAAGCCTATCACTACACAATTTAGCTCAAAACCTTCTAGATCAACCCATGCTCACACCAGCCAGCTTGTAAGCAGCGTTTCTCTTAAACAAACTGATGGAATGCAAATAGTTTTGAACCAATGGGAAGCTTGGGAAAAAAAGTTCAATTTTCATGTGCTACGTTTTACATTTGACAGATAAATGAGAGAGTTATGGTCATCACAAGGCGAGAGTCTTCCTCACAGAGAAGAGTGTAGCCTTGGCTGACCTTGTTTTGAACATAACTCTCTATTGGACCGTTGGATCTTTGCAATCTTGGACTTGTTGAAAAGCTTGTCTTGCAAACTTGAAGATGTAGTGGTCAGTCATCAAATTTGATTGTCGTTTCACCCTAACCTGGCATTCTCAAAGTGACGGCAAGTGCTGGCTAAAAGTGGAAGAACTTGGCTCTGATACCAAGTGTTAGAACTTGAGGAGAGACGGAGTCTTAGAGCATAAAACATGTCTGACTGTGAGGGCATCATTTGTGCTAAAGAATGGTTGTTGAATCACTCAAAATGATGGAGTAAATATAGAGCTTGAGCTTGATCAAGTGAGCCCTCTCACACGCCACACCACTTAGCCATGGAGGCTAAGGCTCACACACTAGAGTGCATAATCTTACACAAGAGAGGAAATCGGCCTAGAAATCAGGCTGACCAAACACAAACGACCTAGAGATCTGGAAAATGATCTTATGGCACATTCCCAGTGGTCACATAACCCACAATCCCATGGAGAAACACCATGTTTCCATGGCTAGCTCACAAGGATCTCACCTGACCTAAAGAGTAAGGAGAGATACCTTTTCCTAGTCAGCAGGGTCTCACAAGGCAACCCAAGAATCTTGCACCTTTTTGGATATTTTTCCTATCAGGTCTTGACCCTGGACCTCTTGCCTTTTTCGTTTCTCAGTCTAAGGCATGGAGCCATTGCCGATGGTCACCTAGACACCGGTACTAGATGAACCCGGTGTTATTCCTGAGTCACGTGGCCTGAGGCTCCGGTCTAGAAAACAGCGCCGACACAATGGCAACTGCCGACCGTCCAAGGGAATTACACCCAAGGATCACGATCACCCCCAAGGAATTAACTATGCCTCTGGTGAGACCTAGCTACCCAGGTGCTTTCGCTCAAGGTCTTAGGGGCTCCCGCCCTCTAAGCCTTCTTCTTCCTTGCAGGAAGAAGAAGGCTTAGACTGCCCACGGCAGACTGATATGGCACGCCTGCCATGTCGACCTGCTCTGCTTTGTTGGTAGGAGCGGCACCTGAGGTGAGGATGTAATCTGTTGCCATGGGGGTGCTGACGGGTTTGCAGTCCTCCATGTCGTACCGCTTGAGGATGTGATCAATGTATTTGGTCTGGCTGAGCCTGATTGTGCCGGCTGAGCGATCCCGCGTGACACTGATGCCTAGGTAGTACTCAAGAGGTCCCAAGTCCTTCATCTGGAACCGGCTGCTCAGCTGCATCTTGATGTTCTTCAGCAGCTTTGTCGATGATGCGCAGATGATGAGATCATCGACGTAAAGAGCCACCAAGATGAGGCCATCCTCGTCCTTTCGTACGTACATACTGAGGTCGTTCTCGCAGTGACCGTATCCGGACCCCTCCATGAAGGCGTCCATCTCCTTGTACCAGCACCTTGGGGCCT